>JTDE01001552.1:128096-141283 GCA_014338405.1 Paragonimus skrjabini miyazakii | reverse complement strand
TGAATAGACAATGACAGCGAGAAAATTTGAACCAAATTTCGAGTTACCCGCGCAGACCTGCATGACTCTTCGATACCTACATACGGGATTAGCCCGCAACAAATCCAGGTTATTTTACCTCCATTATCGGGCCAGTACCCTAATGGCTGAAATCGCTGCATCGTTTGCGATTTATCTTGGGTGTCAAAAACTGGATTCAGTATGTTTTACTTCTTCAAGGTAGGAATACTATTTTTGCGCGCCGATTTGATACTTTCGTTTGTCGTCGCTTTCCCTCGTGGATAGGTGGTGTTGGGTGTGGTAATGCCTTTTGCGATGCCTATTATCCCTTGTATGAGATATAGCCGCACACACAGTATCTTCTCATTATCATGTAACAAACTGTCTAACCCTACCTCGTAGTCTTGCGTTGTGCGACTCATCGTTTGGTGTGTTTCACTTTCAGTGCGTTTCCCAAGAATCATGCATATTGTTTAGGACGATTATAGTGAATTATTGTTCAATACGTAGCCTGTTTTGAAACGGTTTATACGAAAATCCGTACCATATGGTGTGTACATGGTTCTTGAAAAGGCACTTGGCACTGATATCACAGCGAAGTGTCTTTAAAAGGGCGTAGGATTATTGTACATGGTTCTTATGGGAATTCCCATATGCTTTAAAGCATATGACGTTGTGTGTGTACCCAAAGGGACCACGTACTATAATCAGAAACGTTGAAATCTTCGGTACACACCGACGCACAAACGTGTATAGAAAAACCCGAGCGAAAAGTGTGACGGATGTAGCACAATGTGGACATATGCTTAAAGTACATAATCCATGATGATGTTCATGGAGCGTTCATCGTGTTTACACGGGACCCATGTGCACCAACTCAAAACAGCTATAAATAGATTACTGTTTCACTCCTTGTTCTCTTTCTAACGGCCCCTAAGACACTCCATAACGACACGAAATGTAAGCAAGATACGTGAAAAATGAAGTGCGTAGTTTGTGGAAAAATACATTTAAAAAACCGGGCCATATTAGAATGTAATGAAATGCGATGCACATTTTGAGTAATGGAAATGAACCGGCTCATTATTATACTCCATACGTTTTTATTTTGTGCCCGTAGTGGCATAAATGACCTCATACGCCAGAATGTACTTCAGTACGCACATATACCTTGACCATGTAGATGTAGCCTACGCCCTTTAAAAGTGTTTTAAAAAAACTCAGTCAAAGCTATATAGCTTCAACTGAGCTTTTTACTTGGTATCCCTCATGATTATTCATGAAAGTTCAGTTTTTTCTCTTGTAGCACCAGTGGACACTCTCAGAAGCTCATCTGTGCAAGAAACTTAACAATTTCCAATTTGTAGTCACTTCGTCCGTCCGAGTCGGTTTCCTATAGGAAACCGACTCGGACGGATAACTTTCGGGAGAATACCACATCTAAATATAATGAAGTATAGCACATAATTAAAAAAAAGCGTAAACAATGATGAACAGGCGGGTTTGCGCTTAGTCCTTCCCCACTAACAGTTTAAACTCTTTCATGATGATTACTCGAGTAATCGAACTGTGGTCCCGACGGACATCGAACGGAAAAACGCGACAGGATTTGGAAACAACCGATATATTCTCAGTAATCTCTGAAGGTACGAAGAACCTGTAGATCTGGCATACTTTTCGGCTAACATCGCCATCACAAGAGGAAAACAAGGGTAGTGAGATGGGCGTGCACTTACTCAGTGACACTCAAAATCGCACCAACTTTAAAGTGAACAGGACCTTCCTGTACGTTAAACAGCACTGAGAAAAGGCGCAGGCAGAACGACCTTGAGGACCGGAATAGTAATAGTGGTTAAGACAGTACAAGCGCTCGACGCGATTGGAGAATATGGTTCTAAGTTCATGTCAGATCTCCAGTGGCAGTCATGCGCAGATGAAGATTAGTTAGCATCAGCAATGTTACGGGCTGTAGAGATATTGCTACCCGAGTATGTGAAAATGTCCGCGGTGCCAAACGGCTTGCCTGCAATAAAGAACACGGAAATAGAAATACCTCAGTCCTGAGGCAGCACTTCGCACTTTGAAGGTGCAGAGCGCATTCCATACAAACCACCTCGGTTGTTCACCGTGTTCAGCACAGTCCGCACGTTTTCGACAGGAGGATTAAACGAGATAGTGTCATCTGCACACTCCATACCGATCTCTCTAGCGCCAGGAAGAAGCTCCACACCAAACCCACTGGATTCCTTGGACGCACTTTTGAAACTGTCGTCCGTGAATATTGAACAGAAAAGGGGAGATGGAACACTTAACAAACATCACTGAAAGTAATGAACGTCTGAGACAGTTGTCCATAAACCCTCACCCTGCTTGCAGAATGGACAGATTCACGTATTCTCCTGTAACTCCTTTGAGAAGAAAGCAGTACCTTAGAACATTGTTAACTACCGAATCGAAGGCAGCCTTTGATTCAAAAACAGCGTTACCGTCGTCAGTCTGTAAGATTGTTGATGCTCATTGATCCGTCACAAGGTAAAATGTGATGAAAGCACTCTCGATTGGACCAGAATCCCGTTTGTTCTTTACGCATCTGACTTTCTCTGGGCTTAATGGGCCGACGTAATATGAGGTCTGAGTAACTTGGATGCAACAGGTGTTGGGCTGATGCCTCTGTGGTTGTCACAGACTTCGGCCCCCTTATTTGAAGACGGAAATTGTTTGTTTATAAGCTCTAATCACGAAGTGTCTTCATGGTTTCCCAAACCGTCTGTCTGAAACAATTTTTTCAGTTCTGATATCATCTTATCTCCATCCTTGGAAAGAGGAGAAGAACGGAGTTCTGATCCAGAAGATCTGTTGCACTTCGACAGTCTGAGCTCCAAAGTCACTTCTTATTCCGCTGTAAAGCCGTCTGGATTGCAGCAATCGGTCGTTCGGTTCCCGTCATCTGTATGGACTGGTTGAGATCAGCCGAACTGTTCACCAGACTGTGCGGCTTATCTGTCAACTTGGCGCGACTGGCTGGTAATATTTTAACTATCTTTTTCACATGTGGCCTCATTTACACCGATTCGACAGCCACCGCAGCCACAATTCAGGGAAAGTAGCTAACTGCTGTTCTCAGCCAAGAGGGCTTGTTTAATCTGTTTTGATTGTTCGATTAGGTGATGTTCACCTCCTTCGCGCAAGCTTTTAGGTAGCTTATGTTTAAGCTCTCAGTGGTCGTCATCATTATTCACAGTCAGAGAGTCGCCCGACGGTCGTTCCTCAGGTTGGTTGACGCGACAGAACTCCAGTTTCATCGCAACTGTACGGCTTCTGGGAAGCGTAATTTTTCACGACAAGTTTTGCAGCTGGTGCGATTCGTCTCCAATGTTTTTTAGATTCTATCGTTTAACTGGAACCGGGTTATTTACTCACCAGTGCTTTTTGATGAGTATTTTTAAAATTTCTCTGCACGAATGGCGGTTCGTTATTTTGCACTTACGAGTGTACGATCTCTGGGAAAATGACAGAACAAAACGGGCACGCTCAACAACTTGTTTCGGGTTTAAGTAGTTGCTTTCAAACGCACGACGGTTGTTAACAGGGTAACGCCACTCACAATTGACCGTTGTGTAATGGGGTTGTGTCCATGGTTGGGATTCACTGGGTGCTGCTCATGTGACACAATGCTTCTAGTGTTAAAATGCGGTATTCGTAGTAACGAACGCGTAAGGTACGCACGTTTGCAACTGTCTTTTGCTATTTTCAGTGCGTTGTACCTGAGAACCGATATGATTGGCATTAACCTTGATTGGGAAACCGCTAAATACTCGTTTCAAATAGTTAGCTACTTTACGTAAGAGCGTGTCGAAATCAGGGCCCGTAACCAAACGTCACCGAAGTAAAAGTGCGGAGTAACTGCCAACTCCTTATCGGTTTGTCTCAGGTGTGTCAGGATCACCTGTTTACTGACAACGGTGCCCAACCGTGCATTATTCACGCTCTTCGTATATCGAACGTCCAACTTCGGCACGCGGGACGACGATACAACACAGGCAAGCCGTTCTCTGCAACCCAGTCATTGGAACAGTTGAGTTATATCGCCGTCAACCACTGCTGCCTTCATCTCGTCGAAAATTATCGCTTATTTTGGAGTAACCTGCAAAACTGATCATTCCGTTATTCGTAATAGCTTCGTTTTATCGGTACCAATTGCAGAAGCCAATTCAGCCGTAAAGCATCTTATAGTTCTCTAAATGCTGTGAATGTTGTTTACGTACTTGATAGTTGATGCTCAATCGGCTACTGAAGATGGCTGGTGGGTCAATATACCTGGATGTTGAACATTGTAAATTCACAGAACGCAATCTTCTTTTTGACTTTGTCTGTTGGTACCGTGGTGGATAGACGGACGACTCATCACATGACTGCATATTTGAGTTCCGGTTTACACGATTGCTTCAACCGTCTAGTTTTCTGCGTCCTTATAGCATCTAGTCTATGTGTGTTCTTGTATTTTACAGTTACAGTCGCTTTGTGTGATACAATTCGGAAACAAAATGGTGCGCTGTCTTTTGTTCGGCATTTTAACAGTATGGCGCGTTACGATTTGCTTACATTATGCTGATTATTTTTCTATTCATTGCCTACTTTTGTGGGAGTATTTTTACTTTCGTGTTGTTTACTTTTTGCCACAGACATCCGAACTTGATTGATGCCAGTATCCGGTGACCATCCTCAGCTAGGACGCCTGGAGCTTCATGATGGCACGATGTTTGATGGACTTATGTTTGGTTCTTGCGGTGAGGCTGCCGGTGAAGTGGTTTTTCAGACTGGAATGGTGGGATATGTTGAATCACTTACTGACCCCTCTTATCATTCCCAGTTATTAGTGCTCACATATCCATGTATTGGTGAGAATTCAATATATCTGTAAAAATATCTTTGCATTAGGTAATTACGGCGTTCCTTCACCATCGGAACTGGATGAGTTCGGTCTACCCAAATGGTTTGAGTCAAATTCGATCTATGCCCGGGCCCTTATTGTATCTGAGCTTTGTATGAACTATTCCCATTTTTCTGCCGTGCAATCATTGGATACATGGCTCGCTGATAGTGGTGTTACATGTCTTAGTAACGTGGACACTCGCGCGCTAACGTTGAAACTAAGGCAGCACGGTGAGTCTGTTTCTCTTTAGTTTCTATACTTAATGTTTCCTACAGGTACCATGTTGGGTAGAATTTATCCGATCTCTGAGGAAGCTCACAAATGCAGTTGGTTTGACCCATCACGTCATAATTTGGTGGCTGAGGTCACCTGCCGACAACCGTCAGTCTTTAATCCATCGGGTGATGTACACGTGGCTGTGTATGACTGTGGAATCAAGTTCAGTCAAATCCGTTGCTTCTGCCGAAGAGGGGCAAAAGTGAGCCGTGCTATGCATTGACGAGTCCTCATGTGTTCAACTCTTTATCATTTAGTGGTGGCTTTAGCTTATCACCATGCACAACTGACATGATGTTTAGAAGTCTCACATTTATGTCGGTATAATATGGATAAAACAACACCAAAGAGTAACTTAAAATACAGAACGCGAGCGCCATTGACTGTAATTCTCCGCCATGCCTCACAGCGTTGCTATCCACAAATGGTCTTTTTTCTTTTGACCGCAGTTTGAAAATCAGAACCTTCATATTGTCTTTATTCTCCTAATCCAGGCCATGTATTAATCACCAAACATTTTCCCCCACTCTACTTAACACGGTTGGCGTCACCTTTTTTTTATTTGACCTATCAGAGTGGCCGGAATCAGGATAACACGTGAGCATGACTGCCACAACACGCGGTTTGCGCTGCATCACTAGCAGTTCTAAGCACACGTCCCATATTAAGTGTAAACCTGAAATAATTAGACCAGGAGGCGTGTGGCGTCAAACTCTTTTGGTGCTGCCGTTCAGTGTTGGTAAGATGGTAAGCTAGTAGGACCGCGAAACCCTCACCTCTCAGGAACAAAGCCTCAGCCGGGAAGAAAGTTAGTGAATATTTGAGGGAGGAATTAGTTCAGTGAAGGAATACATAATATTGCACTCTGGCGAGGATCGTTAAAAAGGACTTTGAACCGGAAACCAAACCAAACCTTTATTATGCAATACACAAACATTACTGAAGAAAAGAACACGTAGAAAGCCACTGTGGCCGAGGTTTATGAAAATGAAAATGGACGATTTACCAGTCGACAGAGGTCGTTAATTGATACGACTGGAGGATATATATGCTTGACTTAACCTTGTTGCGCTTACCGTATTCGTCATCTCTTCATTGGCAGAGAGCTACGGGTACGATGACCTATCAAACCGAGACGGCTGACGTATTCATCGGATCGCCGTATGTCACTACAGTCTATGACATCTACAGTTCCTTTTTGTACCGCCCGCCTGGATTCACGGTCACAGCTATCGCTCATTAAACCTTAGGATACCTATCTGGAAAGTATTCCTCCAGATGGCCTGGTTCTAGGCCACGTCATCTCATGACTCAAAATCGATATTACGATGCGGAAGACTTACTTCGACAACAACCTAGTATCGCAGCCTCTGGCGACCAAGATTTCGCGTAGTTTGTTTGGACTGTCCTTACAGCAGCTGTTTTGGAATTTGTTCATCGACCATCCTACGACCGTGTCTCAGCCCACTAAGTTGATTGACTATCACCGTGAGTTTAATCCCGTCGATGTCTGCTCGCCGACGCACCTCAGTGTTTGGAGCCGTCCAACCACCGAATGCTTAAGGTTCGTTATGGACATTGCAGACTTGTGAGGCTTATATATCACGCATCCTGCTGATACAGTGTTCAAGTTTCACTGTGATCCAACAATGTGGACTGTACTTTTGCACTGTCGACAGGCAGCCTTGTTTTCATCTCAAGGCCGCGAGTCTTTCGGAACGTGCTGAAGCGGCATTAGCCCCCGCCACACGAGCTGGCAACTCGCGATCCACGAACTGATCTGTTGATAGAGTGTTACTCAAGCAGTAAAAGTCTACGCAGCTATCCACAATGTATCCATTAGTGCGGATTACAGGCGCCCGGAAAATGCTATGTGAATATTTCGGCGAAATTTGGATACCGCAGTCGCTAGAGTAGTGTCCAATCACTGGAGTTTTTTTCCACTGTTTGAAGATGACGTGTTATTACCTGTAAACGGCATGAGCGTTGCTGAATTATTTAGTCGGCCCTTGGCGCCGAGACATCGAATATTCTGTAGACACCCATCCTTGCGGTATCCAACTTAAACACCTTCCCCAGAGTTCTGAAGGCCACCTATTAGCATTGCAGTCAAATGTAGTTTAAACAGTGTTTGAGCTGGAACATGAACCCGTTTCAAGCCAGTGATACTGTCATAATTGTCAAGGTTTGCTCCACATGACTGAACCTCTATCATCGTCATTGTAGACAACAATAGGTTAGTGATTCTCACTGGTGCTTAACTGTCATACAACCATGAAGGAAAAAGCAACCCCTGACCAGGAAGTAAAAACAAACCAGGAAGGAACCTGACCATTGAAAACAATAACATCTATATTCAAATGTATTCAACATCAAGTTGCCTACACCTTGCAAACAGACAACCGAGTTATAAATGAAAGTAAGGCGTTCTACTCAACACAGCTTTCTTAAGGCTTTCAGTGCCCACCTTATTAAGTGCACTAAGTTCGCAGAAAACTCGGTCAAACAATCACAGTATTCACCTTATTGGGCCTAACTAGCCACCATCTCACCTAACGCCTCCAGCTACCGATTCTGAGTCGCGAGGTCACCAGCCCAAGGAACGAACCCGATCTATAGTGGCCAACCTCTTCGTGAACGATTTCATTTGTCTACGCCACGTCATCGTCTTTCCACCACGCACCTTATGTTAGTCGGCTGCAGCGTCGGCAAAGAGTTCTCGGTGTGGCAGACGACTAGGTAGCATCCGCAGCACATGACCCAATAATCTAAGTCTGTGTAGATGTAAGGATTGAACAAAAGAATTCGTTTGACAATCACTAGGAAACACCCGCTTCCCAACCCCTTCGTTGCTTAGTGATTGGTGCCACCCAACACGAGCGATAGAACGCAATTATCGGTGGTCAAATACATGAAGACGGTTCACTTTTGAGATTCGCGCTTTTGTTTCATTCCGTGCACTATCATCGCCGCTAATGCAGCTTCCCAGGTATACAAAGCGGTCAACAACCTCCATAACTTCGTTATGTAGCGTCAAGTCTACGTAATCACAACAATCTTGCACATTGAGGCCGGAAAGCTGATTCCGAAGTAATCTGCAAATGCGAATTAGCGTATAGCATTGTTTCTTCAGCTTGAAAGTTGTCAGATAGCAACACCTTGTCGCCAGCAGAAATCTTGTGAACGCCGCAGGTTGTCCTCCATTACTTTGTCAATCACAAAAGTCAACGAAGTTGATGAAAGTGGACGGCCTTGATGTACGCCGATCATGGTACTGAAACTGTCAGACAGTTCACCGTAAACCCTAACCTGAACTGAAGTATGAGAATGTAGCGCCGACAGTATGTTCACATACTTGGTCGGTACACCCCTATGTTTAAACGACATCAAAAGTGTAAATCGATCCATTGAATCGAACGCACCTGTATAGTCGAGGAATATGGCGATTGTTGACCGGCGGTACAAATGGCGCTGTTCCGAAATTTGACGAAGAGTAAAAGTGTGATGTATACGTCTTCTGCCTGCTCTTCCCTAATGTTTGCCTCCCGAACTGCAGTGAGTTGACGTAATATAATGGATTCCAGAACTGTAGTAAGGACTGTGGTAAAATTAATTCCCCCAAGGTTTTCGCAAAAGCCCCTGACACCTTGCTTGAATGTGAGAATTATTACCGAGTGACCCCAGCACGGAGGGATGGTCTCCGTCGTCCATACAAGTTGAAACAACTGAGTCTAGGCCACTACTAACATCTCTCCACCTTTTTTGAAAAGTGCCGGCACGAGAGCATCTGTACCAGCAGCCCTATTGCGTTTGAGAGCCGAAAGACCATTGCGAACCTCAGTCTCAGTGAGTAGTTCCAAATCTACCGACCAGGGTGCTATGATACAAGTTGGTGGCGGCAACACAATAGAAGCAGGAGGCCAGCTGAATTGACATTTAGAGTGTTCCGTCCACCGATCTAACCTTATGTACTTAGAATAGATGAGTGTGTCATCTGTCTCGTTGACAGCCTCACTGACAGACGGTTACCTGGGATAAGTAGCACGGATAAGCCTAAAGAGTTTGTTGGTGTTCTCTGAAGCAAAAGTGGTTTCCACTTCCTTAACTTTCTCTATCAACCAAGCCTCACGATCAGCCTTCAGACTACGTTTTAACTTCCTGGGGATCTCTCCTAAACTTGTATGAACTGCCAGTTGGAATGTTACGTCTGGCATGTAACAACTCCAGGGATTTTCCCGTGATCCAGTATTTGTTTGGCCCACGTACTCCCGTGCCGCATGCTAAATTATCTGCTTCATAAATAGCGTGTGAGATTTAGGTCCGACAACTATTGAAATTTTCGGAGTGAGAATTACTACGGCAGCTGTCGGTGGGGTCGTCGCCCAGCAAAAGTAAGAACGAAACGGCGACGTACCAGCGCATGGTCCGAATCCAAGTATGTACGACAGTCCTGAATAGAACCACGCCACCCATAACTAACAGCTGTGTAATCTTTCTGAGACCATGCCTGCTTTGGAGACGGTGGGCACCAAGTGTAGCAATGATGTGCACGATGTCTAAAACTAGTCCTGGCTAAAAATGGCTTATGCTCAGCGTATAGCTGCAACAGTCGTCTGCCATTATCCTAGCGATGTAATGCTATCCCAAACCTGCCACCCAAACGAAACTCAGCTTCACCAAGGCGACCGACCTGGGCGTTCATATCTCCGGCCAGAACGACTATATCATAACCATGTATCGACCGAAGGAGAGCGGCCAGATCCGAACAAAAGGCGTCCTCGACACCGGTGTTACTACAGTCAGTTGGAGCATAAGCAGACACGGTGAAAAGACTCCTGAACGTTTTGCGTCTAGAGCTGGCTATAACAGAACCCGCCAAACGGACGGTGCAAAGTGTACTGTCAACAGAAATCCAATCTACCGGTGGGGCTGCGGCCGTCCTGCTGAGGACTGTACCTAATTCAGCTTGACCGGTAGCGACAGCTGTGGAGTCACCGAAGTATGTAACCATTATCGCGTAGACAGTGTGGATGCTGTTAGTTTCATACGTTGACTATTGTCCCGGATGTTAGTCTCTGAAACACAAACAGTGCGAGAGCGGCCTGTTTACCTATCCATTTTAGCGTGCCAACGTTGAAAGCACCTATATTGATTCGCTTTCTGGGTCTAAGCAAGGAGCGAAAGATGCCTGAGGCTGAGTAATAATAGTTCAGACTTACCGTCACAGTGTTAGCGGCACAGCGATTAGCTATATCTACTGTGGGACCTACAACGTCACCACTAGAAATAGGAGTCGAGATGAGCCTGAGAACTGAATTTGATAGGACATTGGAGGGAAGAGTTAGCAGTAGCATGTTTTCGCCTATCCACTCTGTTGTATGCAACAGATAGGGCGACCCGGTTTATACTGCGAGACGGCCGATGCAATATGGAATTACGGGTGTTGTGATTATTCATGGTTGTGTGTGGGCTGAGATACTGCCTGGACGCCCAGACTTAGACAGGAGAACGATTAGGGTTCTCATCCAAAGCCTTCGACTCAAAAGCCTGTACCGCAAGGCAGTGGGTAGGTGGCAGTGTACCAGAACTGGTACATTTTTCGGAAGATGTCAACCTTCTTTTAACCATTAACCTGGAGGACCAGGAGACCGGTTTGTCGGACCAATACTTGTTGGCCTGCCTGGCATTAGTGGTCGTCGGTGTGGTGTCCACACCGTCTAGTTTGGCCCAATAGGTCATCGAACTGTGAAAGCCGTCACACTGCAGCAAGGTCCACTCTCATTGTGATGGGATTGCACCTCCCCCTCTACTTACATGCTATATATATAGTGTGATTTGTATGCATGAATTAAGGTTGTCCGCTTTTGTGTGCATCAACCAGATTGTCAATCGCACCTACTTCAGCAAACGATATTTTGAAAACATAAATTTGAATTGGACAGTAGATGGTGAAATGCGAGCGCATGTCCGTTATGGTATTGTTTTTCTGTCACAACCACAATAGGCAAGACGACAAATAACTGAACTAAGCTCAGTGCTCACTGTCTCTGGTATATATACTTCGAGAATGGAATTGTAAAATGGATGATGGAGCCTGAGAGAAGATTGATGTAACCGTACCTGGAGAAATTTATACGAAAGTTTTAACCAAGTTGGTAGGCTTGATATTATGAGTACGCTGACCGAGTGAACGAAGCACGTTCAGGTGACGATTGCGTGGTTAGAATGCTGATGACTGGAATAGAGATTCCCTTACCGAGTGGAGTTGGACAGAAAAGGAAAATCGAGATCAAGTGTTTCTGAATGATTAATAGATGGATATGAACACTTATTCTCACTCATCTCTACTTTAGAGGCCATGGTCATCACTCGGTATTAGTAGTCGTTTTGCTTCACTTTCATAGGTTCGTCACATCTTTTTGCCATAAGTGTTGCTCTAAAACATTTTCAATGCACGATCTTTGTTTATTTTTTAAACTTGTGTCTTGCACATTTTGCTTCTCTTTTCCGCTTCCGTTTATCGCCTGTGGAGTGCATTTTATTTGGTAACCTCGCTCATCATTGCACAACTCGTTGTAATGATTTCAGGTGACGATTTTGCCATGGTCCACGAACATTTCGAATTACGTTGAACACGTCGATGCCTTGTTTGTAAGCAATGGTCCTGGTGATCCATCTCATTGTTCGCATGTTGTCGAACAAATTCAAACATGGATGCAGATCGGCAAACCTCTATTTGGCATCTGCCTGGGACATCAGTTGGTCGCCAGAGCGATTGGACTGCAGACTTACAAGATGAAATACGGAAACCGTGGACACAATCAGCCTTGCGTCCACTTGGAAACCAAGCGTTGTTTCATTACAAGTCAGGTAATTTTTTTAGCAGCATTACCTTATACGGGCATTTGTTTGTTATTCTCAGTATTCGCAAGTCGTTCCTCAGAAGGCTAGACTGTATACTGACTCGAACCAGACATATTGAAATCAGTGCATCAGTTTGGCTTCCTGTGTTTACTGTTCATCTGTTTATTGCGTGATTATTCAAAGTACTTTGTTGGTTGAACGGCGCATCTATATGATCAATTTACGCCACATAATGTCTGGTTTGGAATGAAGTTTCTAACTGTAGGATACGGTGTAACTGTACCGAAACGTTTCAAAGCGGCCAATGTTTGTTATTGTTCACTGATATGCATCCAATAATCGTTGACCTGTAGACTGTTGTGTATGGTGTGCAAAATAATTGCGAAGCCACGACCTCTATAGTGGCGTCATTGTTTGGTTCGACTCGCGTATTGGGGCGTGCAAACGCCTTTTAGCCCATTGTCAATCAGTTGCTTCGGTCGAGTTTGTCCGAAATCTGGGTCATTGTATGACCACAGACGCTTGAGGCAATCGAGTATGCGTTATTACTACGCCGAGTTCGGACTTTTTTTAAAAAAAGTAAAATAAAATGAAACAACCTATTTTCGTGCCACACTGATTTGGTATACATCACGCCATTGACTAGAAAAAAAAACCCGTATGAACTAGCCACCAAGTTGAACCGACGTGGGCACTGATGTTTAGCATGTTTCTTTTCGTCCTTAAAGTGAAATTTTTGAATTCCGCCCATCTGTGTTAACTCACTTCGGTTGGGTACCGTTCTCTTTTTGAAAGTTAGGCAATATAGCCGATGTGAAAATCATACTTCTTCCAGTTGACCCAGCTGTACACCATTCGGAGATTTTTCCGTCTACTGTGTCACCCAAGCTACCGGATGCTTCGAACAGACCAGATAGCATTGAGTTTGAGGCTAGAAGGAGAAACATTATAATGGCCTACTGTTGTAAACCCTCCTAAACGGTACACTGGTTCGATCTCGGTATAGTGGTACGCTCGATAAAATCGGATTCTCGTCCCGGTAATAATTCACACGAAAATCTCGGTCCCGAATAATACCGCGACCGTTCCCGTAATCGCTCCCAAGGCAAACCAA
>JTDE01001552.1:117574-127921 GCA_014338405.1 Paragonimus skrjabini miyazakii | reverse complement strand
TCACGACGGAGGCGTCCTTGGGCCGGTCACATGTTGGGGCGCCCTAACACCTACCAACACTGTGCGAGGTCTCACATGATTAGTGGGTGCCTACCTTCAAGCTACGCAATCGAGGAACGCTTATGTTCACGAACGCGATGGTACATGTTCTGTTTAAGCCACATTGTTCAGCTCTAACACCCCACTGTATTCCACCTACCGTGAGCTACTGGAGTTAAACGGCTGATACGTGTACCAAGGCATGGTTTATCACCTTGACGTATCAACCGATGGTAAGTGTGTCAACTGACGCGCACCGCTTTTGCTAGCCATTTAAAGTCCGGGAACCTGAAATTATTTTGTCGCTTAACAGTACGAATTGTGTATCTCCAAATAGTGAACGATGCGGAATTATAGCGACTACTTCTTTTTAACAGCTAATTTAGGTGCAAGCCTAAAATAACCGTTGTGTTGCGAATCGTTTGTTTTATATGAATCGGATGCCCTGCATCGGTGTGTATTTCACATATATGCGCCTGTCATCTTGTTGGAATGTGTGCAAGTTAGAATCGGCCTACATTGTCTACTTAGGAACACTCACAGTCACAAACAAATTAGCTGATTGTATTAGTCAAAGCCTGCAGCCGTACAACAAAGCAACTCCAGTTTTGAAATGAAGTAATTCCTCGTGAGATGATCACCCTGAAGGATAACAAAAAGTGGTTTTTATTCGGAGACGTAACTATTCGTACTTTACTAAAAGCTCGCGTAGTTGTTTGTTGGCATTTTTGTCATTTTACCTTCGAGCATTGTCCATTCCGGTACAGGATTACGTCGTATACTGATGTACTGATTGAAAACTTTTGACAGCCTCTGCTGTTCTGTTTTGTCCCACATAGGCTGGTGCATCAACATTGAGTTCCATTCTGCACTGTTCTTGCTGTTCGCCTTCATCAAACAATATATTTTCGTTTGACTAGGGTCAATTGCGCATGTATTTTAGAGCCAGACTAATTATCTGTTAGAAGCTACTGTTCGAATACCTTATTATTTGGGCAAAATATTGTTGAAAACTTCGATACACGGGTACCGTACCTCCCAAAACACTCTGCGCTGATAGTGCCTGAGTTGTTGATCCGATAAATAACGTCCGAAGTATTCATTCGAGATATCTCTGTTAAAATAACCGTAGATTTCACGCACAGTGTATGACTCAAGACTTATTTTCGATGGAAAGAGAATTAGCTTATTATTGCTGAAGTCGACTTCTGTGGGGTGTGCACAATCGTCCACTTGCATCAAAGTGTGTCGGTTGTGGAAGATTTTTCAACCAACTTGGGAATGCTTCGTGCATTCTTCACAACTTGCTGTTCGCTGCATACTGTACGACATGAAGTGCGCAGTTGTTAACTTCGGGGCGGGGCGGATGTGCACTTCTTCAAACTACCCTAGGTTCCGGTTTCTCTCCTGTAGCCTAAGCTCTTTCGTCAGTGACTGTTTTTATTTTGTAGCCAGATTCCTGTTTGACAACTTATAGCATAAAAGATGTGTTGCATCACAGCCGAAGACATACAAAACACCGAGTGATTCAATCGTGAGTATATAAGAACTGTTACCGTGTCGTTTTTGGAAAACAGTTGATGGCTACTGGCAACAACTGTTCCAAGGCTTAGCTGTCTATCAATTTCAGGTTATTCTTATTTGAACAGACTTACAAGTAAATCCTTCGATTTCGCTTCTAAAAACCCTCTATACTCACCCATTTTGCTGTGCTACACTGACATTGACCGTTTCATGATTCCTTTTTTACTGCCGAAACCGCTATCATGCTATTGAATTCCCAACATGTGTTTTTGTTTTGATGACGTTTAGTACTTGTGTCTCCGATTGTTAACCGAACTGTTGTTGGCCTGGCTACCTCGTCTTATTTTATTTTCTAACGAAACAAAACTTTCTTCCTCACTTTTTGAGACATCCAGTAATGATACCTGTAGTTGACTGAACCGTAGATCATTTAGACCAGTTGAAATCATGATAAACCGGACAGGTGGCTGGAAAGCTATTTGGTAATCGGACATCATTGGTGCAACGGCAGCAGATAATAACATTGAGATAACCTGGCTGAACGATGTGATCCAGAGTGTGCACACATCTCTGGTTTGGCGAACGCAACCATTCCCCAGCGGCGTTGCATTAAGTGTTCGTCCAACTTATTTGGCGATACACATGAAAGACTTATCCTGACAAGAGTGCACAGCTGATCTGTAAAGTGGGTGTCGTCGAGGTCAAGCGAGCAGAATATCTGGACTCACTACAGTACTGTAATTTTCGCCATTTAGCCTAAATGTAGGTGAAAACACGTAGCTCTGAGATAGCACTGCCATGGTTAGTTGGGCGCTTTAACACAATCCCTATTCTGTACGAAAATGATTACAGCTGAAACTGATTAGTGATCATTAACATGGGCAATTGTCAATCGATGGGATTGTGGTTAATGATTGTACACAACACCAGTCCCCGTATTGCCTGCCGACGTAAATTCAGTCTCGTTGTCACATAGATCTAACCGTTTGCAGTTCAGCCATACTGGGTCGATCATCATTCTGGTTTTCCTTGCTTATGGCGTACGATGGTTTGTCTGTCCAACCGTTTGTGTAGCGTATCAGTAAATAAAGTCAACAAGCAACGACTACCATATTCAGCATCGCAAAATCATGCGATCTTTGTGCAGAGGTGGCCTAATAACAGTGATATGTTATCTATTTCAGTGGTAAGTATTTCTGAGGACTACAGAAGTGGTATTCATAAGTAGACAGTCTTTTTGGGGGGGGGGGATTACTGTAAAAGACTGGTTGAAGTGGAACTTGCTTATCAAACGATCTGTGTAAACACCAACATACAATCGAGTTCACTACCTGGGCTCGTTCATTACTGTTGCTCCGTAAACAGTTCAGTCAAACAGCGGTACGATTCGCACTACCGAACCCTACTGGTTGCCGTTTCTTATAACGTCATCAGTCACTGACTACAGGACTCACGAGGACCCGCATCTGAAAGATTAATCCACTAGTCACTGTCTTCATTTCTCCGCCCTGTGTTACTCTCTTTTACCTCCCATCTTACGCCAGTCAGCTATACCAAAAGGTGTGTGATATGGGGGATAATTAGTTGACGTTCACATTGCACAGTCCAACTGTCTGAGTGTTTTTATTCCCAGAGTATTAACGGATCGATTAGTTGGATTGGTATTGTGAACTGTTCACTTTCTAACCTTACCAATGTTTACCCGTTGATACCATTCTATTATTGCACCTGAACGTAACCGTAACTTGTTGCCGTTTCAATAGATGTCTTATCTATGCCCTCTTTGTACTTCAGGACGATGCGTGTTTGTCGTCATAGATGACTTACACAGACGTACGCCTTGGGGATTTAAGCTTGTATATTGTTTTCTGTTACCTTGTCACCACGGATGCAACTTCTTCGTGCACATAAACAGGTCAACAATGTCTATAATGGCACCATTCTAAGGTTGAAGAGGAGACATTATGAACTTTCCTTTTGAGGATCTTACATGGTGCAAACTTCGTGGAAATATGAAGAGACCGTCAAATACGTCGTTATTCCTCGTTATTGGCCTGTTCGAATTAGTCGCAATCATCTCCGTTTGTTTAAAAAACGCACGCGCGGTGTGTGAAACAGTGGTGAAACTATTTTTGCGTTCAGCTTTTTTGTTGCTTTGTGGACACTCATACAGCAATGTTGGGACTGCGTGAAACGGTTGTTTGGTCTAACTAACACCGAGTGTGCTTGATTTATAACGAATCGCCACTCGAAGGCTCTGTGGCCAGAGCGCGCCGTTTCACTGTTCATCGTGCGTCTAAAACTAAAGATTAGTTTCGGCAAGCGCATCAGGGTGTTTCTTGATACGGTTGTTCCGATTTGTTTTCATTCACCCCAACTGTACTGATTTGAGAGAGTTTGTTTGTAGTTAGTACTTCTCATTATTGTGCCGAGTTTTTCTCTCCATTGACACTTTTGTTAGCTTAAACTGAATCAACTGAAGTCTGAATGTGAGGGTTAAATTGGGTAGCCCGTGAAATGATTACCTTGCATTCTCAACGAATTTACGGTCAAACTCGAGAATATCTTTACCAACTACTGCGGATTAAGCTGAAAATTTGAACACTGCGTTTTAAGCCAATAATTTTAAGACAACGCTCGTCGCTCTGACCACGTGCGTCTCGTTTGAACTCCGTAACATTGTCCGTACAAAGACGATAAGGCAAAGTTGCTTCTGTTGAACTTTATTCCGTTGCAATGACGAAGAACTTGTTGCCAGCGGGACACGAGCATCCGATCTGCATGCGAAGTTTATGCTCGATACATTTTCGCAATCTGTTTACTGGCCTTCGAGGTCCCCTGACATCACCACTGCATTTTTCTATGAGGTGCATTGAAGTTCATGATTTATACTCCTCAGCTTCATCTCATTGCCATATTTTTGTAAAAAAATAACTTTGCAAAACGTTTTTACAGGGCAAGCCAAAAACCTAAATCACAGTGGATCGGCATATGCATTGATAATAATGGACAGTTTTTAGGGTTTGTTGTAACGTTTAATCACCGTTACTTCGTTGAAAATTCACAGTGATCCTTTTGAGAGCTACGCAACATTATTTATTTTGGCAGCAAATCATTGATTAATAACGGTTAGACGTTACTACAAGCTGTTGTGACTGGTTGTACGGCCTACTAGCCCGTACACGGAACGGAATAACCGTCAATCAAACGGCGGATAATAGCACGACGGATAACTTAATGAACGACGGAGTATACGCGGTCATTCTCTTCCCATCCACCCGAGGCTACCATGCGAACACAGTGAAAAGACTGGCCTTCGAACAGAGCTTCTTTATGTTGCTCAGCCCGAAGATAACATTGTCACAAACCCGTTCTTAGTTATAGGATTTGCGACTAGCAACAAGCAAGGTCAGAGGGAATGGACCTGACAAAAGTATAAACAATACAGTATAGGCGTGTAGTCGGGATGACAGCAACAGTTGTCAAGGTGGCTTAGGTCGTTCCTGAAGACTGGAGCAGTGCATGATCATGGCAGAGGTAAAGGTCACTCACAAGTGAACTTTTAGTTTTCTTGTCACAACGTTTTCGGGGAACTGACAACCTCCCCAACACAAGCTCAACGAAAAATTAAAATGTTGGGTTCTCTTTAATAATTTCATCAGAAAGGAAAAAGGCATAAGTAGGATTGGAGCAACTCACTGGATTGTCGTGGTATTGATGACTCAAGAATGGTTTCGCCAACCCGATAATTATTCACAGGTCGGTTTCGATGCGATAGTTCGGTTGTGTGTAATGTGAAGTTACTGGCAACAGTTACTGTCAACACTATTGCCCTAAAATCACGTCGACCGCAGTTCCAATCCTGTCGGTGGCAATGGTGCGTATAACCAATAAGCCCTAACAAGGTCGAAGCCCGAGTTTTTCTCCAGTTTCTTCTGATAAGGGGCGGACTGAAAAGTCCGTTTGACTGAGGTTAAATGTGGGTGACATGCAGTTTACATTTACCATATTTCCTATTTATTCTTCGATCAGTGATTATTCGCGCGTGTGCATTTATGCAGACTGGTAACGATAGGTTTAGCCACACTTGTAAATGTCTTTTGTCTGAAGTTGGTTAATCAAATTTTTTATCTGAATACAGCTAAGTGTTCATCTTATACTAATCAAGTTTTTACGACCGTTCGTCAATTTTATTTAAATGAAACTCGTCAGACGATATTAGTCCGACAAATTGTGCAGCCTACTCACGTTTTGCCGTTGTAGTTCGAAGACATCCGTGTTCTTCTAAATGCTTAAGGTCACATAGTGTCCCATCCCATTAGGCCATTGGTATACATCTGGCTACTTTCATATTTTATTCCTACAGAACCATGGGTACGCTGTGGATGCATCCAACGTTCCCGACGGCTGGTATGAATTGTTTCGCAATGCTAACGACCTCTCAAACGAAGGTCTTGCACATCGTCAAAAGCCATGGATTTCTGTGCAATTTCATCCGGAACATATGGCCGGACCGAAGGATTTGGAATTCCTGTTTGACGTATTTTTGGACCAAGTGAGAGAGGTAATTTGATTACGTCCGACAAAATGTTTGTACCCGCAGTCACATTTGTTAGCTTCCAGTTGGATATTTCACATCTTACTGTTGGGTTTCAATATCGAACCAATGTTCGGTGCGTGTGGCAACTCAAGCCACGGCGCCATGTGGTCAAGCTCGTATGTGTGTGTTGGTTATAAACTCAACATACAGTGAATGGTAAACCTGTTCTTCCCGTGCTCACCAATGCTACTCAGCGACGCACTTAAACTACAGTTTGTAGCGCAGTTGCATTTTAATTGCTTTTCTGCATTCTTGTTTATCTTTCCGCAGGTGCGCACAACCTTCACCAACACCATGACACTCAGTGAACGAGTAACCCAAGCAGTTAGATACACTCAAATGCCCTTCGAACAAATACTTTGTGCTCATCCCAGAAGACCGCATAAAATTTTGTTGTTGGGCTCTGGTGGTCTGTCCATTGGGCAAGCTGGTGAATTTGATTATTCGGGTAGCCAAGCGTTGAAGGCGTTGCGCGAAGAAGGAATGCAAACTCTGCTAGTTAACCCGAACGTGGCCACGGTGCAAACTACTGCAGGAATGGCAGATAAGGTGTGTTTGCTATCTTTGTTAGCTGTTAGAGTTCCCTAACAATACTTTTACCATACATTCCTATAAACTGTCTGCGTGCGGTTATACGTTCTTTATCCGTCACTTAACCTTTTAACCAAGGCTTTGAGCTAATGCCGCTGGGGTTGAGCTTTCACTTGGCTCATTTGTTATTCGTCCCTGCGCTGTAGCTGGCGATTTCGGCGTGCACTGTCGAGGGCGAATTCACACTGGTCCGCAGTCCTGCTATAGCTTGTGAGCTGCATTTGACATGTTTTGAAATGTAACAGATTCTTACGTTGTGAAGCCGTACAGTGCCACTAAGTGGATTTCAAAAGTTCATCTGATATCCCTGATTGAAATCTCCATCCTAATCTCCTCCATGGCGTTGAATTTTATCTGATTCGTTTCAGACTGCTTGAGAGATTATTTCGTTAATCAAACACAAATTGCCAACAGTCATGGTGTTCCTGAAAGTGCTACACCGTTTCACTCTACACATGTTTTCCTCTTCTACTCAAGATCTGCCTTCATTTAAGAGAATTTATTTCCAGGTATTCTAATGAAGTTGGTTTCGGTTATACACATTCAGTTGTTTTTGGAGAAACCAGCAGTATTTTGCTGTTCTTAACCTGGGAAGTTGAAGCTAAATTCTGCCGAATTTCAGTGAACTTTTTTTTATATAGCGGTTAGCCAATCCGTAGTTTAGTTGTTTAGTTAATTTCTATCTCTACGCAGAATGTTTCAAGATGTCCTACTGTCGACAACCCTTTCAAAACAGCTAACATAATTGTGGTGGAAATTACTCTACCTCTGACTCTTTGGTTATCACGGATTACGTTTATCGGTTCAAGTGTTCAATTTAGTGATCACACGAACACGACTTACAAGTAGTGAATTAACTTGACCATGTCTCTACTCTGTATGTTCGTGAGTGTTTTCTTTTCATTGTCTGTGTCCGTGTGTATGCGCTCGTGTTCACGAGGGCACTTGAGGATAGCTCGTCTTCTAATCACACCAACTGACTGCCTTTCTGAGCCCAGCGTCCTCACATGTAGGGTATTCTATTAGACCGCTAATTGTAATAGGGTTGTGTATTTGTTGTCGTGTTCTCCTCCACTGAATACTTTAATCTACAATAATTTTGATAGCTTCAAACTTCGAAACGTGCAGGGCGCCATATTCAGTAGTATCTAAACAAAATACATTGATATCTCGTGAGCACTGAACACCATGGGACAGTTTTTCATACAAAAACCCCAGTAATTATTCTTACCTACTTTTCTCACTTAACGTCTTTCCTTCGCACAAACTCGGTGGGCATTTGGATCCCTGATTACATCAACGTGTACATAAGGCTGCAGTTTTCCCCCTACTTGTCCCGTTACTTTTGTAAACAGCTAATCGTTAATGTTTTTGAAACACACTCACCTGTATAAATTGTGTGGTTTATTCTCTGTCAGCTTTTTCGTACTTGTATATACATATATAAGCTTTTCTTTTGATCACTTGAAAGTGTGTCTATCGAATGCTCAGCTGTGCTAATCGTGTCTGACCAACTTTTAAAAGAATATTTCTAGGCTTTATATCATTGGAGCATTTTAAGACATCATGTATCGATTTTACCTATATTCAATGACGGTGTTTTAAAATTAAGATACGCAGCTTATTTCAAATTATGCACCCCTTACTTAAACAGTCTGACAGTCAGATAAAAACTGGCGACTAACCGTTCGGACTGGAAGTGGCGTCATCCAGATGTTTGAGCTAAAAATTCAGTCTGTTTGTTATTAACCGTAGTGAAGCAGCTCTCGTGGTCCGGTTTTTTTTTCAACGGTTCTATCTATCTGTTCTCTTGAAGATTTTCCTACTTCCGGTCACTCCAGACTGTGTTGCCCGCGTCATCGAGGCGGAACGTCCGGACGGAATCCTAATCGCCTTTGGCGGCCAAACCGGTTTGACTTGCGGTCTGGCTTTGTCCAGCCCTGATTGTTCGCTGGGTTTAGGCGGTGCTGGCGACCAGTCGGTACCACAAAGTGTGTTGAGCCTCTACGATTGCCGTATTTTGGGCACATCCGCATCATCCATTGAAATTACGGAGGATCGGCAAAAGTTTGCCACATCAATGCAGTCAATCGGTGAAAAAGTGGCTCCAGCCGCCGCTGCTACCACTGTTAAAGCAAGTTTACCGAAGTCAGATTGGATCACATGATATACGACAGATCTGACATATTTTCATGATAAGCCTGCTGATCTAATTAACTGCTCACTGTAAGCTGTTTGAACATGCCTGTTGCTATAAGTTACACTTGCATGACCCACGCTCAAATCATCATATGATCTACTTACATTGTAGGAAGCGGTTGAGGTGGCCAATCGACTCGGCTATCCTGTCCTGATTCGTGCCGCGTTCGCCCTCGGCGGTATGAGTTCTGGTTTCGCTGACAACTCTGACGAACTGGAGCAGCTGGCCACTCGGGCTTTGTCCCAAACAACTCAAATTTTTATCGACAAATCGTTAAAGGGCTGGAAGGAAGTGGAATATGAGGTAAAAGAAGAGGACAATCTAAGTGGACTCGCACACAAACTTTTAATGTCCTTTGACTTGTACAAAACTTTGGGCTTGAGTACTTCTCCCCAGTAATATTCTCAACTCGACTTGTTTTAAACATCATCTTACTATAAAAAAAACTGTAAGGCTTCCGTGTAACCCTTTAGGAAAGCAGTTGGTGAGTTTAGTTACTTGTGCTTACTTTTAAACTAGTATTTTTGGTTCTCAACCGAGATTGCCAGACAACATTCCTTCTCTCCGACTTTAATTTGCCCTTGACTGTGAAGTACGATATGTTATTTTTATTGTTTCTAATTTCGGGTGTGCTGTCGCAGTCTGGCGTCTACTGTTCACTATAGTCCGTTGATCACTAGTTCCATCGATTGGTTAAGGACTTTATGTTGAAGAACGGCGTTGTGCATTTACAGGCATCTCGCATCCATGTATACACGTCATGCACTTCGTTCTTTTCCAATGTGTGGCATGTTTCTTTCACTTCCTTCATCATTCTGACGTCATTTTATTCCGTTTTTTGTTTCAGGTTGTGCGCGATGCTTACAACAACTGTATCACCGTTTGCAACATGGAAAATGTGGACCCGGTTGGGATCCACACAGGTGAATCTGTCGTAGTGGCGCCTAGTCAGACTCTGTCCAATGTGGAGTACAATATGCTCCGGTCTGTAGCTATCAAGGTAAATGTGTGCTGCCGGTTGCGGCGGTCCTTTTGTTGTCACTGTTCACGTTTATGTAATTGCTTTTTTTTTGCCATCATCGTAACCTTTTACGGGAACCAGTTTTGTTCATTTGACATCACTGTGAACAAGTGCGATCTTATCAGTTTTTCACACAATGTAATACGAAAATGTTGCTTGTCATATTCTCGCTATCTGTCTCTAGTACATTCAAACATATTGTTACCACAGCGTCTTGTTGAATCTCTCAGATCTTCTGGTTTCCAATAAGTCATCGTTTGCAATTAACATGAAAGTAATCCACGGACATGGATTAAGGTTATAGTTCAAGTTCTTGTTCCGACTGTTCAAGTCCGTCGTGTATGTGTTGGGGAAAGTCTATTTTCCCCAAAA
>JTDE01001552.1:62151-114966 GCA_014338405.1 Paragonimus skrjabini miyazakii | reverse complement strand
TGTTATTCTGGGGTTTCCGGGTATTGCTAAGCTCTGTGCTACGTTCCGTGATTCGTATTGTCGTGCGCTAGACATTTGATTATCGTTGACCACGAGGGTCATAACAGTATGCTTGTTCACTTTTCAGATCTTTGTATACGTAATTGCCAAAGTTTGTTGCCTTAAAGACCCCAATCGCTGTCCATCGTGTTCCCACCAGGTTTTGCTATGACACAGAGGAACATTAGCAGCATCGTTTGAATGTGACTTAATTATCTGTTCCATTTTCGCTTCCGTCGCGGCAGCATTCATCATATGACCTCCTTAACAGTTCTTATTGCTTCGGTTCGCACTTTTTTAAATTTCTACTCTACATTTCAGGTAGCTTGTCATTTACGGATCGTTGGCGAGTGTAACATACAGTTTGCATTGGACCCACATTCTCTTACCTACTACATCATCGAAGTCAATGCACGTTTGTCACGTAGTTCCGCTCTGGCCAGCAAAGCTACCGGCTATCCGCTAGCTTATATTGCAGCCAAATTGTGTTTGGGGCGCAGTTTACCAGAGTTAACCAATGTAGTCACCGGTGGTCAGACAACTGCTTGCTTCGAGCCCAGCTTGGACTATTGCGTGGTTAAGGTACCTCGGTGGGACTTGAGCAAATTTACCCGCGTGAGTTGAGACCATTAATGTTCACATACTTTGTTTAAACACCGCTCGATTCACACTGTCGTTAGTCGTAGTAGGGTGTAGTAGTAAGCCACACGGACACATCGTGACGTTGAATCTGAGTTGGGTGATCTGGAATGTGTACCTACCTCGTTTCACTTCCACAACCTGATACGATCAGGCAGGCGATACAAACAGTCGACAAACTTGTGAAATCTGGTCTAGTTGGCCAAAGTTTGAGCTCATAAGTGTTTTGCTCCCTTGTAAGCGTTTCCTAGCACTTCTGCCGACGAGGACCCGCATCTCTGTTGCATATCTAAAAAGAAGCCCTCAACAAACTCAAATGTGTGACGAAATCGTGTAGTCCACGCAATTGGAGGACTTTGTGTGAAACATCTTTGAATTTAGATTACTTAAGATAACCAGTATACTTTTATTCTTCGGCTTTGCAACGTGTCCTAGGAGTTCAGAGCTTAACCAGATTAGCTTTGTACATCACATGCTTTTGCTTTTTACGTGCATCTGTTACCTGTTCTGTGCATCTGTCAGTTGTACTTTAGATGTTACAATGTTCAAATAATGGTGATGCAACTTGATTTGGCGTCCATCGCATTTTCGTCGTTAAACCTCTGTGCTTACATTATTATGATCTCTACTCATCCTGTCTTATCGACGTCCACAATTTCGATCCAGCCCTAATCATTTATCATTCATCTCATAATGCTAATCTAAATTTCGCAGGTTTCTATTTATTTGTACTCCGTCTGGAATCATGGCGTTCTTATTTAGGAAGCTGTCTCCTACGTCCCATCCCTGATCAACCAAACCATTGTCTCTGCTTTTGACAAATTGCATGGCTACCCGCGGCTGTTATGTTTCTTCCTAATGAAAACAAACCACACCATCGATAGAGGTGATTCCCATCAATGTTCATAGGAATTCAATCATTGGCTTGTGAATCCCACAGCATTTACACGTTACGGTCCTATGAGAGTATTTAGTAAAGTCATTGTTGTCTCCACAACTTGGTATCGACTTGCCGTTCCTACAGTAACAGTTTTTTGAACGTTTTTTGACTTGATGGATAACTCATGGTTTCATGGTCATTACCAAAGACAGCGATGTACCAACAGTTTTCGCTGATGTCTAGCTGTCATACAACCGTCAGTAAAAAAAAGCAAGCCATAACAAAAAAAAAGTGAAACTAAAAAACGCAAGAGAGGGGACCAAGGACACAACTACGTACTCAAACATTCAACATCAAGGTGCTCATATTTTGTAAACAAAAGAGCTATAAGCAAAAGTAGTGTCATCAGCGTGACAGCTATCGTACACCTTTCATTGTACCGCGTCATTAGGTGCACTCACTTCACAGACAACTCGACAAAACAACAGTGGCAGCTCACAACTGGGCCCGGTTAGTCGCAATCTGGAATCTCCATATATCGGCTCTTCGAGTTTCGAGGATCCCAGCCCGAGAGACGAACCCAATCTGCACTGACTAAACCCTTGGTTAATGATTTCTTTTCTCTACGTCAGGTAATCATCTGTCCACGTGACACCAATCGGTCGTAACGTCGGCAAATAATGTTCGGTATGGGAACAACTGTTGAAATTCTTTACTGTCATTCTGCCAATCAGGTTCCATCCATCTGACCCAAGTTGTTAAGTAATAACTTTGATCGCTTATTAAATCACCGGTGCTAATCTTATCAAAGATGGTAAACGGATGGGCTTAACTGCTAAATTTCTGAGTGCATTTGTTAATTGTCCAGGATACTTTCAGCGAGATAGCTCAGATTATAAACATTATTTCTCAGAGACTTGCAGACCCATTTCGTGTTGTTACAGATTCACTGCTACACTGTTTTCTTGAACGTGCATCCGGCCACATCACCTAGCCGATAATCAAAACAACTCTCAAGGTTACCAGATCAGCACTTTGTTTTGCCAACGTTTTCACATTCCTGTGCAAGTTGGATTGCTTTGCGCCACTGTGTGTGGCGTTTGACAGTTGGCACACTATCCATTACATGCTTCTCTTATGCTTCAACCTTTGACCTATTTTACGCTGTTCGTAAATTCCAATGCGTTTGTTTGTACAGTTTGCAGCATGTCCCCGTCTCTTCTCTAAGAGTGTGATAAGCATTTGTACTGACCTTTTTGGGTTTTCTTATGCTTATCGCACGTATCAAAAGGCTTAGAAACAACTGCTGACATTCCTGGGATTATTGCATTGCGAAACTCTAGTTTGTGCCAACTTTGAGGGTACCTCTCCTCCGTTCTCGAATTCATTTTTATGTGTACCGCAATTTTGTTGTTGAAAAGTTTTAGCGATGTATTCCGAACACGGATTAAAGGCTTTTGCCGAATATGACATGAAATCGAACGACTATTACGTTGACTGACCGTTGTCTTCCCGTGAACCGTTTAGAGCTTGATATAAGAGTACTGCATATGTGAGATTTTTTCTTTTGTTCTTCCTTATATACTATACTTATTTATTACTCTATATCGTTTATTTTGAAGAGCAATATACACATTTTCGTTCAAGTGAAGAACAAACGGTGACACCAAAATTAAGCAACATATATGTAAGAAGGTGAATGTGAAAACAAGCTGTCTGTCAAACGTAAGACGCTGCGTAGTTAGCAACATTGAACAGTTGACAAGTCCTCTCACAAAAATAGCAAGCGTTAATGGGCCAGTCATCAAATGAAAGGTTATTTTTGCCGTTTGTAACAAACGGGTTGAGAATTTTCTAAAAATACACGAAAAATAATAAAAAGAAAATAGATGAACGGTCAGTCTCACAAAATCAAAAGCTCTTCAGGGCACAAGTGCTATCATAGTCAAGGCTCACGCATCGAGGTAGAAAAATGCCCTTCGTAATGAGACAACTGTCAGAGAGGTGGCAACAGTTAACGCCAAGTTCCCCGCATAAATGTGTCGTGGGTTTTTAGAGAACCTAAGACAGTCAATAGACAAATCCGTGACTGCATAGGAGGGCAGCCCCAGTCGAAGAATAACGTTACTTGAAGAGGGAAATATAATACCACGAAAAGAGATTATCACAAGGGAATGAGAAACAGAGTTCAGAGGACCGATTGAATGGCGGCATTATGAGAGTCGGTCCCGTACTTCACAATTTTGTCCGTCCAGGCAAATTGGCTTCGGTAATCATCTACTAAACTGACGTCAAGCACTACAACAGCGCCGTCACGAACCACGATCACATCGAGTTTGATGAACGAGCTCGCCGTTGGAACTCGCAACTTCTCGAAGACTGTATAGCTCAGCTTGCGCAGTCGTTTCGCCAGGTCTTTGGCTACACGGTTGTGTCGGGCACAACGCACGTCATGGGTGATCCAGCATGACTGTAGAATATGAGTAAGGCTTTCCAGTTGACCGCAGTTGCCACAGCAGAGAACAGAATGGTCACTTCGACCACCTCGTGAATTTCGGACTTTAGTCCCCAAGAGACGACATCTGAGCTGGATGGCCCGAATAAAGATTCTGGGGAAGATGCGGTCTAGGTTAAACAGCCAACGATTCGAGCGTGACACTTCCTGAAGACCACGGCCGTCAAGCGAATGGTGGAGTTTATTCATCCACGCCGCATGAGTTTCCTCCTTGTTCGTCACCACTACACCCTGAATGCGTACCGGGACGTTCACTTCCCTCAAGGTAGGGCCAAACGAATTATCTTTGACCACATTCTGAAAAACTGAACATTGACTGGAGAGAAGTTTCTCTACTCGAGATCTGCGCGAGATTGGAATAGTGGTAGACAAACTCAGGATGCCCAAACCGCCCAAACGTATTGGAATGTGGATGTAGCTGATTGGTGTGTCTTTAGGAAGGCGAGGCCACTGCCGAACAAACTGGCGAATCGTACAGTCCATAGGTTTGAGCATGTTGCGGTGGACTCGGCTCAACACTAATGAGTGATTCATCTTCGGGATCAGATGTTGTCTCTGGAGTTCAAGACGTTGATGTAACTTCAAGAGCGTTTTGGTAGTTTCATTCAACATCGTACAAAGTTGCAGACGATGCTTAGCGAATGCTTTACCTTTCCAGGTGAACGGGATACCCAGATAAGTCACCGTGCCGGAGGCGCTTAGTGAACAGATAATGTCCGGGCCGAAGTGGATAGACTCATCAGAGATGGTGGTTGCGTTATGTTTATGGTAACCGCTGATGACCATGAGCTTTGTCTTTTGTGTATTGATCTTCAGTCCGGATAGTTCCAGGGCACTAGCGGCGGCTGCAAACTTCTCGGAAAGACGCTCAGGATTCTCAGCTAGAAGGATCAGATCGTCGATGTAGGCGAAAACGCTAACCAGTGTGTTGTAGAACTGGTAGCTAAGCTCCGGTCAAGATAGTGCCAGCATCTCATCCATTGCCATGATGAATAAAAGCGCGGACAGTGGGTCACCCTGGAGAACACCACGCAGGGATCAGAGAACGGAGCCATTGAGCGTGGCGTAAGCATTCCCGTAGGAGTCGGCAACGTAATGTTTTAGGGGTGGAGGAGCACCGAAGGCTCGGGCCGATCTGATGATCGAATCTTGTGAGATAGAATCAAACGCTTTGGACACGTCGGTGAAAGCCGCACACAAACTTGAAGACGTGGTACATGCTTGCTGTTACTCCTAGACAGCAAAAAATATTTCGACAAGCCTGTGCATGCATTGCTGCTTTAAACCGTATTTGTGGGTGTTATGGTCTTGACTGCCGCTGATTCTGGCTGTTACAAACAAATTGGCAGATGAAAACCTTTTTTAATAAAAAAAATGCATCACATTCTTTTCTGAAGAAAAGTCAATAATATTACGGATACGGACTCGTCATTCACTTTGGCATGCGTTATCTGAGATCGTCTTCAGCGCTTCAGGTAGATGATTGACCGTCTCCAACCCTGCAGATGGCAGCTACCGACTTTGCTCAACGATGCCGAGATGGGTTCCATAGCGCGTGACTACGCGGTTGCTTGATGATCTCTCTGTCTTCCAACTGCCCTAGGCCACATCGACCCTTACAAGGTATGGTAGGCCGTTTTGGACTACATGAATTACCCAACGTAAAATACACATTTTGCTTACCTCGATTGCTAACTTTCTTTTAGACATATGACAGTGGACTGTGATCTAGTTGACACAAACTGACTTGATGAGACAATCAGGGGCACATCCCTGCGACAAAATTATTGATTATTTTCATTGGACCTGCTAAATGCGGCGTTCTGCTCTTTTTTGAGAAAATAACTTGTAGGTTTTCTGGTCTAAATGTACATAAATCTTAGTTAAAATTATGTATGAGCGCCGAGCATTGAACATATACTTTAGCGAAGCCTCTGATGACTGATGATACACAACCTACGGTAGTTTGACCATGTGGTTTATCAAAGTGCCCGCAACCTTGTAAATTCGCAAAACCACTGTCAGTTATTAATCTGCTTTCCTGTTATGTGTATGCAAACTGCCTCCTCCAGTTGGTCTGTTAAGCATCCACTTCTACGTTTGAGGCACGAGACTTGTCGCACAGATGTTTGGTAATGTTCCGAAGTCTAATTATCAGTCGAAATGTCGCCGGTAGTGAAAAATTGAAATCTGGATCCAATTTGGATGGATCGGCATTTCATCGTGATGTTCGAGAACAGCGTAGCTCACAATAATAAGATAGATTCCGAAGCACATGGCAGGCAAGTGATCTGTCAAACTTTGGCAGGCTTTCTATTTCATTGGTATGCCGATAACTAAAGAATATAGAAACGCTACGGAGTATGGACAACAAAGGAATGACTGGACTGGTTGATCGGATGCAACAGCAGGCCGTAGTTGCTTTCGAAAGAGTCTTAACTTGACAATTCAGTAATGAAGTGTTCACAAAAGGTATAGGGCCAAGCATGATAAACGACAACTATTTCATCACGTTGGTCTGAATCACATGTTTATAGAAATATTGCGAACGTGACGTATATCAAAGTTGGTGGGAATAAGTATGGATGTTTGTTGTCATAAGTTGTAGAGTTATAAATTGGTCTTTTCTAAACAGTCAGTTTGCTTAGCGTCTAATCAAGCCCATACACCCGAGAGATTCTAAGTGTCTTTCTAGTCCCTCATCACGTATCCCTCACCACGTACATAATGAGTGGACTGCTGTGCGCAATTGATGGGTGAGCGTTCAACTCATTCATTCATTCCATTTTCATAAATACTCTCATTTTCCCCTTTCCCTCTATTTTTGTTCCATCGTACCGGTTAACGACAAACCGCGTTTTTTCACGTTTCTAACCATGAAATGATCGTCTCTTAACTTATCAGTTTCAGTTATCATTTTTTTAATTAACAGGTTCAATATCAGTTATCAATATTAATTTCAATCAGTTGTCAGTTTCCTCATTAACTTCTGTTGCACATGCTTTTTGCACTAAACTGTCTGAGAGTGTGTGCACATTTCCACAAACGTTACCATCTTATTCTATGGTTTCCTTTATATGCCCAGTCTTTTTTATTTGTTTTCATTCTATCCCACGAACACAAGTCTACTCGCACTAATGTTCACCGTCTTCATTCTGATTGTCTGTGGTTTTTCTATCCACTATTTAAACGAATAGCTACTATACGATCCAGCATATGTGTGAGTGCCGTAGTTGTATGAAACAAATAACAGGTTGGGAATGTGTATTTTCTGTTGAAACGAATTTTGTTACATCCCTACGATGCTTGTTGCAGACATTATTTACAAACTGGAAACTTTGTATGATGTTGTTTTTCCCACTGAAGGACAATTTTTTTAATCGATGACCACTCAGGTGGGATTTGGCATGAGTCAAACTGTTTTCGAACCTTATCGTCTGTTTGTGCGGACTGCTGACTAACTTCATATGATGTCAGGCTCATTCTTTTATAGTTTTCCTCTATTTCTCTTTCTTCAGGTCACACGCGACATTGGAAGCTCAATGAAGAGTGTGGGTGAAGTGATGGCAATTTCACGGTGTTTCGAAGAGGCAATGCAAAAGGCATTACGTATGAGCAGATCTGATGTTTCCGGATTTGACGCGACAGACCATACGGCTGATTCTCGTTTGTTGGCCGAACCGACAGATGAAAGAATCTTCGTGTTAGCAGCAGCACTGCGGGAGGGTTGGTCCGTGAAGCGAATACATGACCTTACTCAAATCGATAACTGGTTCTTATATCGATTTGCTGCTATTGCTCAGTGTCAAACGGAGTTAGAGGCTGTGAGTATTTCTCATTCTGTCTTTTGACCCATCTTGGCTGAAATAGTGCTATATATAGGTACCTGTATTGTAAGCCTTGATGCTCATGTTGTGAGCTAAAACTGCAAAATCCAAAAAGATGCCTCATTGACGTATGAACTATCCTAGTCCTCCCGTAGGGAGACTACTAGTCAAGATTGATCAAAAGTTATCATTTTTGCCGAGCGGTCTTTCTATGATGCTCACTTCTTAGCTTATTCGTCGACGGCATTTAAGACTCTGAGAGAGAACATGTTTGAACTGTGTGTACAATTACTCGTTAATTTTGTGATGCGCATTGCCTCTGAGAGCCAGTCTTCTCCCAACCGTGCTACCTTTGCATCTGAATGTTTTTAATTTCGCCTCTCCCCTCCAAGGTGTTTTCACTTGTGTTTTACTGACTTCAAATCAGTGTTTTGCCCGCTACGCCTTTTGTGAATTAAGGCACTCTTCCGGAGGGACAACAATGTCTTCTTTAACTTTTTGCATCTATCAGGTTTTTTTCTGTGCGATCTGTGTTTTGGAATATTCGCTAGCGTAAGTGAACGGTCTTTGTTCCTTAGTCCTGAAGTCACAATATCATATCACTTCACACGCAGTGATTACAGTGGCAGTTGATTTTATCCGGCCAATATGCCAAGGTTGCTGACGATTTGTCAGGCAGGAATTAGGGACCACGTCGTGTAAATAAGATCCCGTCGTAGAACTGCTTATCTTTCAACTAAGATGGAGACCAAGTGATGTTTGTCTTTCACCGCTTATCTGTGGCATTTATTCGTGTAATGCCGCCGAGATAATGACAATAACAGGGTGGGAGCAACCTGGCCCATCTACAGAGAGATGAGGCTAGCTGTATCGCGTTGTTTTGAGTCGATACTTCGAGGTAGGAAACTTGTAGTGATAAAAAGCCGTAGTCTCTCTTAGAGTTATCGAACCTATTTAAGACCATATCTGTGGCCCACAGTCGTGCCTGGGAGTGCTTTCTCTATATTCGTGATTTACGTAGAAACTCCATGGACTCGTATAAATGTGGTCTCTGTTGTGAATTCCCTGATGAAAGAGGGAACTAGTGCAGCTTTAACCGATGATCACGAAAAATCTCGCATAAGTGTCCTGTTACGAGATATCATACAATATCTATTCGTACCACCTTACAGATGATCCTGCTGGTTACAAACCTTGTCGCGCAATCTCAAGAAATAAAACTTTCTGGATGGCTATAGTGAGTCGCTTTCAGGAATTTGGCCATTAACGTTTGCGTTCCATCGCTCGCCAGTGAGTAAAGATTGAAGAAGTTAGGAAACGGATATTTGGTGGTAAACGCCAAACGAATTCCCACGTTCACTGTTTAGGTGTACATAAACTTAGATAGTTAGGCCATGTATTAAAGATGCCAGTTGTTCGTCTGCCACACCGAACCCTCTTTGCCGACGTTACGACCGGTTGGTGTCACGAGGACAGATGATTACCTGACGTAGATAAAAGAAATCATTAACCAAGGGTTTAGTCAGTGCAGATTGGGTTCGTCTCTCGGGCTGGGATCCTCGAAACTCGAAGAGCCGATATATGGAGATTCCAGATTGCGACTAATCGGGCCCAGTTGTGAGCTGCCACTGTTGTTTTGTCGAGTTGTCTGTGAAGTGAGTGCACCTAATGACGCGGTACAATGAAAGGTGTACGATAGCTGTCACGCTGATGACACTACTTTTGCTTATAGCTCTTTTGTTTACAAAATATGAGCACCTTGATGTTGAATGTTTGAGTACGTAGTTGTGTCCTTGGTCCCCTCTCTTGCGTTTTTTAGTTTCACTTTTTTTTGTTATGGCTTGCTTTTTTTTATTGACGGTTGCATGACAGTTAAACATCAGCGCGAACCACTGATGTATTGCCAACTTCAATGACGTGGATGATGTGATACTTTTCCTGGTCGAATACCAGTTTCGAGCCTATCCTATTTCTCTGTTATTCATTCGGCTTTTCCTGACGTTGCATATCACCCATTAACATAAGTACTAGTATGCACGAATTTGGTCACAGACTACATGCCATTTGAAAGCCATAAAGGAAGAAAGGTAACAAACTGTGAGGCAGGTGGAATTATTTGTAAAGTGCTCACTAAGAGCCTTTTTGGTTTAAACAGATAATGATTCCACCAATTTTTTTTGCGAACCGTGAGCTGTCAACTGTTTAACAACTCAATTGTGCAGAACTGGATTTTCATTTACTAGGTTTTTAACGTTCTAGCTTATGCTTCACAGTCATATACCTGCCATGGTTTGGAACCAGTGAATAAGTACCTGTCAGTCCGTCCATGATTAAGAGCCAAAATCCTTACCGCCAGTCCAGATGCAGTATGTTTTGTTTAGGCCTACTTTTCCTCCTCCCGTACATCAAACCTGTCTGTATTTATGTCACTGTGACTTCACTGCCTCATCTTACGAAGTGCCATATACCAGTACGTCTCTAGTCTTTTTTTTCAATCGTTTTCTGTTTTCAGCTTCACGAAGGCAGTTTGGCAAAAATCGGCAAACTGTTTAGATCTTCTGAACTCGAAGGTGCCCGAGACTGGACTGCAAACTCTTCCTTAGCCGCACTCTATCAACTAGTTTGCGCCAAACGTCTTGGTTTTAGCGATAAGCAAATCGCAAAGGCGCTTCGCTCTTCCGATTTATCTGTACGCGAGGTCAGAGAGGAGCTACATTTGGAGCCCGTTGTACGTCAAGTGGACACCGTTGCTGGCGAATGGCCAGCAACTACAAACTACTTATATTTAAGCTATGCAGACTTGCCTCTGGCGCGTGTCTTGCAGCTCGGGGCGTGCAATGGACCGACAGCCTTTATAAACGCAGCAAAGCTGTGTCTCAACCCGGTTGGGAAACACGATGTGCAATTTAAACCTAAAAGTAATTCCAACTTTTCTTCTTTGATCGTGCTCAACGTAATGAACTATGAATTATATACCATATTTTGGAGCGTACATTGTCAACACTTAAATTCGTATCCTTATTTACAGTGCGGGTTAAACTTTTGCTGTCTTTCTGTCATCGGTTGCATTGAGTTGCTAATCTGCTGGTTGTTCTCCCTATTGTCATGTCACAGTGCCTTCTGGTTCCACTAAATCAACTTAAAAACGAGCTATTTTATATCACATTTGCTAACCACGTGTTGATTGGTGACTTCCGTCCATCATTATAGGTAATGGGTTATTGTCTCTTGATCTACTGGTCTACCGCTGCGCAGTTTAGTATGACTGTGCTGTTCAAAAATCTCCCTTATCACTGTTGTGGGTGTGGGCCGTATCGAACTCTGGCAGTGCTGGTCTAATCGTCCGTTTTCAGTCCTACTCTCTCTTCCTTCTTCGGTCATTTCAAAGCGCATTTGTTCCAATGTACTGTCTCCATCTTTCACGGCCTCTCACACAGTTGGGCAGATGTCGTTAGTTCTTGTGTTATATCTGAGAACACCCTTCTATCCAAGAGGATAGTATTTCATCAAGGCTGCAGCCTGTGGCAGCTCTTCGTACGGTACATCCTTGTGTCCGGTCATCCTCCATTCGGCTGGATCCTCCGGATCGCACAGCCAACTTTTCTGAGAGGACTGAATCCTCAACGAATGCCGGCCCCATTCCTGTATGCTAGTGCTGAAGAAACTATCTTTCTGACGACGCCTTACTTTCACTTACAGCCCGGTTGTTTGTTTGCAAGGTATAAACACTGATGTTAAATGTTTTCATTATAGATGTGAGAATTTATTTATGTTCCCTTCCTTCCCCTTCTTTTTTTATTGGCTATGGCTTCCTCTTTTCCTCATGATTGTGTGCCAGCTAAACATCCACGCGAACAACTGGTTTATTTCTGTCCTTGATTAATGATGATGTACTGAGGTTCTGCCAAGGATTGGTCCGAGTCTGCACAGGTGGATTGTTTATGTGCATGATTTCCAACATGTGCACAGAGTCCGAAACACATCAGTATGCTGAACACATGTCCTTAGTGGAGTGTGTTATTAGAATAGTAGCACTTGTTCAGCCAGAATTCACTGTATATTCTGCCCTGTTCGCATTCATACAGTGCTAATTCGTTCTCCGTTGCTTGTCGAACAGATGGTGACTTGCGACGGCAGCCTTTAATTGGACGTACTGTCTTTTAGAGGCCAGTACATACCCGTGTTTTGGTTAGAGAGTGAATGGTCGTACTACATATTGCTCTTTCTATCCTTACGGAAAACTAATCAGCCTGAAAGGCTTGGATGTACACCACCTCTTGAAGAACAATGAATAGACACTTTGGGTGCTGATACCGTTAAAGGTCCTCTGCAAATCCACGAATATGATGCATAGTTGTCCTTGCTCATAGCACGTCTCTTATGGCTGTCTTAAAAAAGACATGTTTCCCGGATGTTCTCATCAGATCTTTACATGTTCAAGAATTATATGTTAGCTACTAATTCTCGTAGCAATCACTATTGAATTGCTCGTGGTCAACGAGTCACTTAGTTTATCGATCGTTGCCACGTCTGTTGGTTGCCGATTGAACTTAACTTCCTCGTTGTTCATTTGTGCCTCCGAAATGACGTCGTATGTGTCATTATTGGCTGTGCACTGGTTTAAAGCCATGGTAGGTTCGATGATTGGCTTAACGTTTTCTGGCCGCACCATCGGGTTACCCTTCTCGAGTGCCACCACTTCAATTGTTACTAGGTCGTCGTTGGACCGATTGTGACTGGGTTTTAGGTGTTTAGGAAATGATGCAGAGTGACTATACGGAGTCCTCATGGTGACTCATGTCAACAAGATGACCGGTTATGAGAACCTTTATCGATTTGATCAACCTGTTTCTCATCCAAGTCGGATGACACTCCCTCGTTCACTTTACTAGCTATCTGGTCGTACGGCCAGTATGATCCGTTGCACAACAGGAGACGATCGAGCAAACCAGTATACGGAGAACATGTCCGTAATGCTAAAATGAGCGCATGCAGTCAGTGATTAGATTGTAGACAGCGGTGCAAAAAACTGTCTTCCTCGTGCTTCCCATGGTGAAGATCTGCTTAACAGTTGCTACTGTGACTATCATAACCTTTAGCGGGCAAAGAATTGCATTGCTGATTTCATAGATACCTTTTCTATCCAGTAGTGACAAAGAAGCCCGTGGCAGCGGTCTAAGAGAGTTATCTTCTTGCCAACCCTGATTACTTCAGATGGACTGCCGTCATATTGTGGAGGTATGATACAGACGAGGCCGTATACAGCCTAGTTAAAGTCCTCAGCGATGGGTCTGTCGTCAGGCTTTTTCTTGGCGTGCGGGCTTTTTGCGCATATGATTGTGAGTCGGTGACAACGTTTTCGGTTCATCCATATTTCTCCTTTGTTTTCGTTCAATCTGGCCCATACTTTGACGGTTTCATTGGTAGATGAAATCAGTCTCGCTTCAAAAACACTCTACCTAGAAGGCATAAGCAGCCAGTGGATAGTTGGCAGAGTTTCATCCTACCGTTATTCTCGTCACATCGCGTGATTGACTCGGTCCCAGCTCCCACTTTTTCAAACGCTTCACATCGATATTTAGAAGAAGTCCGCGTGAAATTCTTGGGAGATGCTTGCTTTATCTCTAGTTGGTTTTAAGTCCACCACCCCGGTCATGATTCTATTTTTGTTTGTTCCCTTACATATCAATTGCTGGGTTGTTGATTAAGCCACGAAATTATTTCGATCTATTCGACAGTCTTTGAGGCATAGACCTACCTCGGGTTTACTCATTTGTGACGATCGGGAGCCTGACGTTGATTTCTACGACTAGTTATCAGACCGTCGATAAGAATTTTTTTCCCAAAAGACTTTGTTTCTCACAAGGTGGTTAATCTTTGCACTGTGTAATCTCCACTATAGCTGTGTTTGACCTAGATGGCTATGCGACAAGCAGTCACATGCCAGGCTGCCTCTGCCAGAGTTGTTTATTTCCAGATCGTTTGAGGTTACTTGGATGATGTTTTAAATCGGCGGTGGATCGGCCGCTGAGGACCAGTTTACTGGCAGCTTCGATCCACAAGTATCAGTTCACTGGATTTTTACTTGTGGACTTAATTAAAACGGGATGCTCGCTTCAGAAAGTTGACGAAGCAACTAGGGCTGATAATCACGAACAAATATCGCGTGCTACTGGCGATCAGTTTGTGCTCATTTCAATCGTCGTGCGTGAAAAGTATGTTCCTTTGCAGACAGAATTCTGGCCAGCGTTCCGAATACTTCTTGCTCCACTGCATGTAAGATCATAGAGTGGGTTTCGAGGATTGCTTGCCAGTCGATCGATCGGTCAACACGCATGCTTGGTATGTGTGAATAAGGCTTCTGTTTAAAACTGCCTAATGCTGAGAATGCCGTACCATTAGGCCGGGCAATTAACGGCTTTTTACGCTAGTGCCCCTCGGAAGCGACATGAGCAGCGGTTGGCTGAATGATCGAGCAGCTGTGTCAGTCAAGTCTGTCTGGACTCTGGACCATTATGTGACCGCCGCGCCCGTCTAGAGCTGGCGAACCTACGTTAAGGTCACCGCGTTTCCGAAACGTTGATTCCACGACCTGATTCTGTCATGGCGTGAGGGCGCAATGGCATGAGCCACTGGGGCGCGTCGTGGTGGAAGGCCGTTGAGACCAGTTGAACCAACTACTAGACAAGGTCTGGACCATAGACACATGGTGGTAACCTCCACAGATTGTATTGATGGCTTAGCCCAGCGACTGGAACTATTACGATTATGAATGAGATGGGCTGTATCGGCCAAACTGCACTTGTACGACGGTTGAGTTTGAGCACTGTAACAGCTGGTTGGTCATTATCTTGAGTGCTGTAGAAACTCAGACGCCTTTGCGTAAGCAGTCGGTCACTCGGAGATTGGTGCAGAGATCTGCTCTAAAGCTCATCATAACTGGCGCTATCTGCAATGTCCAAGGGGTGGTAGACAGCACAGTTGTTTGTTTGCAAGGTGTAGGCGCCTTGATGTTGTATGTTTGAATGTGTTTGATAGTAGTTAGGTCCATTCCCCTTCCTTCGTGTTTGTGTAGCAGTTAAGCATCAGTCTGAACCACTGATGTATTGCTGTCTATGATGATGATGATGATGGTAGACAATGAGTTGCCAGTGCCTATAATTATTGCACAACGCACAGAGTAGTTCGTAAAAGATTTTTTCGACGCCGCTTTTATGGTATACGCAGGGTTTGTGCCGGGTTAATCATTTATCCAATCAAATAAACCGTTGGCAATATTGTTGACCTCGGGACTGTCCCTTAGACTTGATGGATGTCAAACTTTTGGAAAAAGGATTTCCTTTGAGGTCCAGTTTGAAGGTCCTGTTGAACAGTGGATATGTGATGACATTCACCTTCCCGTCGAAGTGTGGTTGTTTCTATTTTTTTTACTAGAAGTGAACGTAGCACTGTTGGCATGCCTAAAACATCTTGTCTACTGCAATACAACCTTGTTGATGTTCATTTTTTTGGGCTTGTGATGGATGTTATGCCTACTTGAAGAATGCTATCCACGCATAGCTTCTTCCTTCTAGCCTGCTGGAGATGTACTTGATGACTGAGTGTTTTTCCTTTGATATGGTGCTTCCTGATGAATATCTGTTACGTTCACTGAATCGTAATATTCTGGTGAAGAGGGCAGAGTTTCTAGGACGACTGTTCAACACGCAATCCATAGTAGAATGTTTTGCATTCTGAGTTGCACAGCCCTCAGAATCCTCTTGATTCGCCAATGTGATTCTGTGGATAACAGTTCTCTCGACTTCAGCCTGGTCGCAGTAGCCATAGACAGTGTGTTCGTACACTGTTTAAATTTCACAGAAAGCGGTAATCTGGGTCCAATGATGACTGGCAGCTGGAATTTTTTACGCATTGTCTTCGAGTGTACAAGGGCTAAGTAGACTAGTGTTGAAACAGAATGGATTGCAAACCGCGTCTCCAGTTACTAGCCGGACAACATGCTCCGCAAAATATAGTGTTTTGTAACCCACTTGCTACATCAACGATGTTCACCTTGTTTTTGCCAATAGTTTTCAAAACATTTCCCCATCGAACTAAACGGATGGTGCTTCCATTACGTTACACTACCGCAATGAGTTTGCATCTCACAGTTGTTACTTGTATGTCGTATAGTCATCGAATTCAAAACCACTCCGTCCATCCAGCCTTTATTTTGAATGTGAAATAACGGATCACTTTTAAATCTTGTTTTCTTTCCGTGGTTAGTTCTAACTGATAGTTCAAACTTAACGGTGCCCATGACAGCATGGTAATAACCTAGACCTACCGCAGACTGTTCTAACGATTTTTTATTCTAACTTATATTCCCGACAGCTTGGTGTGCATTCACAAATAAGCTCTGTGCTCATTCAAAACTGTTCGAACCCTTAGTGCCTTCATTGATAAATTACTGGTTGTATAACGATTGTCCCTTCCTATTCTGTTGCTAAGGTTGAACTGTTGCCGTTTGTTGAGTGTCGTTTAGTGGGTCTTCGCCAGTTTCGATAAGTCTTATATTGGGTTTGTGCCACTTGACAGTATCCAGCACACGTGTGACGACAAGGACAATCTTAGCGTGTAAGCTGAGAGTGCTTTTCATTTAGCACAATTGAATGGCATCTTTAGCTTTGATTAGTATTATTAGACTTTCTACTAATTAACACATGTGACCATCTGTTCGCAATTATCTTCTGTTAGCGCAAATTATGGTGCTCGGTTCCGGAGTCTATCGTATCGGATCCAGTGTTGAGTTCGATTGGTGTGCCGTCGGTTGTGTACAAGAATTACGTCGCTTGGGCTGGTCAAGCATCATGCTGAACTGCAACCCAGAGACGGTTTCCACCGATTTCGACATGTGTGATCGACTCTATTTTGATGAACTATCATTGGAGCGCGTTCTTGATGTATTCAAGTAAGTATCTTATCTCAACTTCACAAAGAACTGAGTAGTTAATCTTTTCCTATTCTTTCGTAATGTCTTATTTACAACGTCGGCGTTTCTTGCATTACAGGACATACTGTTTACGAGCGTAGTAGCTTTCTGCATTCAATCGCGATATGTACTACTTCAAAACTCATCACATATTTAACTCGAAGTAATGGTCGAGTTTAAATTTCACAAATGAAACTTACCACTCCTGTGGAAGGCCACCCGAAGTGGTTGAAACGTAGAGTATTACAGCTTACTCATAACGTTTTGTTATTCTCAATCCATTTACCAGAAACCTACAACTTATGGTGCTCACTTATTCGTCAGGGTTAAGTGGATGTGCTTGTTTCATTTATTTATCAGTCATGAGGATTAATAACATTCTGTGTTCATGTACGTACCCAGTTTATAGTAAACTTGAGTGTTGTTCATACCACGAGCGTAGTAACATTTAGAGAAGAGTTATCTGTATGCACTGAACACCACTCACAATTAATCGCAGCTGTTGCATTTTTATGGGGTTTTCAGTCAGTCCCTTTGGGAAAGTGAGCGATGTTCAAGTTATACAGATCAAACTCCCCTACTGCTCACTAGAATGGTTTTCTCCTTTTTCAGTTTGTGGGGGTGGGGAAATTTTCCCACGATTTTAAAACTTCTAATCCGACGCATTCACTGTCTGTTTTGTTCGGCTCGCTGTGCAGTACAAACGGGCACCTAGGCTTGAGATCGGGGACATAATATACTTACAACAGTCTTGTCAACCAGCCGGACCGTGCATGCAGTCGGCTCGTTTTGTTGAGCTTAATGTAATCGGGCTTCTCGTAGACCAAAACCCGATTAATTCAGACGAATCAATTGTTCACTGATTGAATCTCCCAAACCTTGGTTCGTTTCATTCACTGCGCAAACCCTTTCCCACTGCCTATTATCCGGTAATGCGTAGCGTGCTTTCTGTGAGCATTGTTTTGGTTTACTAATTGACCTTGTTTGAAAAGCATAGGCTGTGAGCACTGAAAGCATGTCAGAATTGTCTAACTGCGGTTTCCAGTTACACTGGCACACAATACGAGCGCCGGCGGATTGGTATGACTAAAGTCCTCTACCCCCGTTTTTAAGTTTCACGCGGTTGATACGTATCACTTTATACTGCCCAAAAGCATGCACTTCTGTAAGACACCACACTATTGACGTCGTGCTCCACTTATTGCAGGTCAGCACATTTGATTCAGCGTACTATTGTTAATGTTTGGTATGTGTATTTGTATTCGAATATCTAGGGAGTAAGTTTATCGGTGCTTCAAGAAAATGAACAACCCTTTGTTGACAATTTGGCCAGCTTATGTCAACTCGAGTTGTATTTTTCCAAACGACCGAGACCGATCATCTTACTTCCTTATTTTTATCATTATTGTCGTTCTGGCTCGGTTGCATTCACGCCAACGAAGAACGTTTGCTTGAACCGGTCACATCATCATCATAGACAGCAATACATCAGTGGTTCCCATTGATGCCTAACTGCCACACAACCACAAAGGAAAAGAATGTATAAGAAGAGAGAAGAGAAAAATAGAGAGAGGGAAACCGGACCTAACTACTAAAAATAGCTACGTCTATATTCAAGCATACAACATCAAAGTGCCTACACCTTGCATATAAACAACCGAGCTGTAATTGACAGCTCACTGCTTTCATTGCCCCACGTCGTTAAATTCAGATGGACTGCCGTCATATTGTGTAGGTGACGCAGACGAGGTAGTATACAGCTTAATTAAAGTTCTCAACGATGAAGACGTACCCGATCTATAGTTACCAGCCCCTTCATGAACGATGTCGCTTGTCTACATCAGGTCATCGTCTGTCCACGTCACACCTCAGACTAGTCGGCCGCAGCGTCAGCAAAGGGTGCTCGGTGTGGCAAACGACTAGCTGGCATCCTTAGTACATGAACTAATCATGACCTAGTCTGTGTAAATGTAGTGACTGCACAAAAGAACTCGTTCGGCATTCAGTGCCGAACGCACGTTTCCTAACCTCCTCGTTGGTGCCACCCGATACCAGCGATTGAACGCAGACATCGGTGGTCAAATACCTGGAGGCGGTTCACATCCTCTACCCTGAGCGGCCAAGTTTCGCTGCCGTAAAGTAATACAGCCCTCATCGTTGTCTGATATACACGACCCTTAAGTTTCAGATAAAGACTTCTCTGTCGCCAGATAAGCCCAGATCAGCGAACACAACCCCAGCCTTGGAAATACGCGCTTCTATTTCATTCCCTACACCTCCGCCGCCGCCGCTGATGCAGCTTCTCAGGTATACAATTCGGTTAACAACCTCCATGACTTTGTTATCTAACATTAGATCTACGTAATCATAGCAATCTTGCAAAAGCAGTTTGCATTTTGAAGTTGCAAAGCGCATTCCGAAGTACTTAGCAGAACGCGAAATAGCGTTTAGCGTTGTTTGTGCCGCCTGAAAGTTGTCAAACAGCAACACGTTATCGTCAGCATAATCAAGATCAATCAGCCTTCCACCAGATAGGAGGTCCACGCCGGCATCTTTTGAGTGCCGCGAACAGTCCTCCATTATTTCATCTATGACGAACTTGAACAAAAGTGGTGGAAAGGGACAGCCTTGACGTACACCGATCCTAGTGATTAAACTGTCAGACAGCTCACTGTAAACCCTTACCTGAGCTGAATTATGACAATAAAGCGCCGAGAGTATGTTCATATACTTGGTCGGTACACATCTGCGTTTAAACGAGTTCGAAAGTGTAAGTCGAACCACCGAATCGAACCCACCTTCATAGTTGAGGCAGACGGCGTTTGTTGTCCGGGGGGTATACTTGACGGTTCCCCAGAATTTGACGAGGGGTTAAAATGTGACCTATACAACCCCGCCCAGGACGATACCCTGCCTGTTTTTTTCTATCGTTCGCTTCGCGAACTGCAGTGAGTCGACGAGGTATTACGAATGCCAGAACTCTTGCATTGATTGGGATTAAACCAATCTCCCTATGGTTTTTAAAAGAGCCCCGGGCTGCTTTCTTGAATACGGGACCCACTGAATAGAACACACCTTTATAGTCGAGAAATATGGCGATTGTTGGCCGGCGGTACCAATGACGCTGCTCCGGAATTTGACAAATGGTAAAAATGTTTTCTGTACAACCCCACCCGGGGCAAAAGCCTGCCTGTTCTTCCCTGATGTTTACCTCGCGAACTGCAGTGAGTTGACGAAATATAATAGATGCCAAAACCCTAGATATGACTGGGGTCAAACCAATCCCCCTATGGTTTTCACAAAAGCCTCGGGCTCTTTTCTTAAATATGGGAAGTATTATCGAGTGACCCCATCACGGAGGGATGGTCTCTGTCGTCCACACAAGGTTAAACAATTGAGTCAAGACCTCCACTAACGCCTCTCCACCTTTTTTTAAAAGTGCCGGCACGAGATCATCTGGACCAGCAGCTCTATTGCGATTGAGAGCCGAAAGGCAATTACGAACCTCAATTTCAGTGGGTGGTTCCATATCTACCGACCTAGTTGCTACATCACATGTTTGTAGCGGCAACACAATAGAAGCAGGAGACCAGCCCTCAAAGTGTTCTGCCCAACGCTGTAAACTTTTGCACTTGGTATAGATTACTGCGCCATCTGCCTCGCAGATAGCTTCACTGACAGACGGTCGTCTGGGACCTGTGGCACGGATCAGCTTAAAGAGTTTGCTGGTGTTCCCTGAGCCAAAAGCGGTTTCCATTTCTATAACTTTCTCCATCAACCAAACCTCACGATCAACCTTTAGACTACGTTTCAGTTTCTTGCGGATATCTACCAGGAGGAACCTTCCGTCTGGTTTCTAACAATTCCATCGATTTCTCCAAAATCCAATGTTTTTTTAGCCCATGTACCCCTGTGTCGCATGCTGCAGTACCTGCTTTCTGAATGACCTCTGAGATTTGAGTCCTGCAGTCATTAGAACCTTCGGAGTGAGTACCATTGCGGCAGCTTTCCAAGCTGGTTTGGTACTTGTGCTTTATCGATGGTAAAGCCAGTTTCTCAACAGCTAATCGTTGCTGTCGGTGGAGTCGTTGCCCAGCAAAAGTAAGAACAAAACAACATACCAATGCATGATCTGAGTCCAAATACGTGCTCCACTAAGAACGACAGTCTTGAATGGAACCCTACCATCTATAACTAACGGCTGTGTGGTCTATCTCAGACCATGCCTGGTTCGGAGAAGGCGGGCGCCGCCAGGTATAGCAACGACGTGCACAATGTCTAAAACTAGTCCTGGCTAAAAATGGCTTATGCTCAGCGCACAGCTGCAACAATCGCCCGTCATTATCTGATCGGTGTGGCGCTATCCCAAATCTGCCACATAAACGAGATTCGGCTTCACCAAAGCGGTCGACCTGGGCATTCACATCTCCGGCCAGAACGACTATATCAAAGCCACGTGTCGACCGAAGGAGAGTGGCCAGATCCGAGCAAAAGGCGTCCTTGACGTCGACTTCACTACAGTCAGTAGGAGCGTAAGCAGACACAATGAATAAATTTCTGAAATTCTTATATCTAGAGCTGGCTTCAAGAGAACCTGCCAAGTGGACGGCACAAAGTCTATTGTTAACAGGGATCCGATCTACTAATGTGACTGCAGCCATCGTGCTGAGGACTATACCTACTCCAGCCTGACCTGTAACGACGGCTGTGGAGTCACTCGAAATGTATAATCAGTATCGCGTAGACAATGTGGGTGCTGTTAGTTCCATACATTGGCTGCTGTTCTGGATTCTAGTCTCTGAGATACAGCAAACATCGACAGGCAACGAGTCTGACATTCTTGATAGAGCAGCCTGTTGACCTATCTGTTTTAGCGTGCGAACGTTGAAGGCACCTATATTAATTCGCATTCTGGGTTTAAGCAAGGGACGAGGGAGGCCTGAAGCTGAATGATGAACTTACCGGCTCAGTGTTCCCTCGGCTGGCTACATCTGTTGTGGGACCTGTGGAGTGACTATCGGAAATGGAGGTTGGGAGGGGCCTGAGAACCAAATTTGATAGGACAGTGGGGGAGGGGTCAGCAGTAGCATGTTTTCGCCTATCCACTCTGTTGTCTGCAACAGACAGGGCGACTCGGTTTATACTGCGAGACATCCGATGCATTATGGAATTACTTGTGTTGTAATTATTCATGGTTGTATGTGAACTGAGATACTGCCAGGACGCCCAGACCTAGACAGGAGGGCGATTAGGGTTCTCAACCAAAGCCTTTGGCTCAAAAGCCTGTATCGCAAGGCAGCGGGTAGGTGGCAGTGTACCAGAACTGGTACATTTTTCGGAAGAAGATACCAACCTTCTAACCTCCAACCTGGAGGACCAGGAAACTGGTTTGTCAGACCTATACTTGTTAGCCTGCCTGGCATAAGTGGTCGTCGGTGTGGTGTCCACACCATCTAATTTAGCCCAATAGGTCATGGAGATGCGCAAGCCGTCACACTATGTCAAGGTGCAATCTCGTTGTAATGGTCATCTTGGTTAAACTCTAACATCTGTGTGCTGCGAAAATTAGACGTATGTGCTTTGTCCGAATCATTCCACTCTGTTTCATCGTCGCAGTGTGTTCTGATTCTCCGCGACCCTCCTCTGTAGTCGGCACGCTGCTTACCTGTTATCACACTACACAACACGAAGGGGTATCCAATATCCGTTTCATGTTCACACGGCTGTCTGGTTACTTGAATATTTTATCAGCTCATGGTAGTCGCATCTGCCTCACAAGCTCATTGGACCACGGAACATTATCAGTGTACATTGGAATACTTTGTAGGCAAGACAGGCATTTTGCCGGGATGCATTCAATCGCAACGTTTTATGCTACTCTCGTTATTGTTATCCTTGCCATTGCCGTTGGTGATGCCAGATTGTACGGTTTCCCACTTCGATATCCACGATGCATGCCACGCGATATTTCAGATGTTTTCAGTTGATTCTAGTTAGTTAATTCGTACACTTTCATGTGCTACGGAACCTCGCCACTTAATTTACGTAATATACACAATGTTTGAGTACTCGGGGTCAACAAACTCCGAAGAAAGAGATGTCACGACGATTCCACATATGTGTCATAGAATGTGAGCCCAAATGGCTTAGTAGGCTACGTCCATGGCTTACGTAACTAAGCTACAAGGTAACATGCGACTGTTGCATGACTGACTTTATAGTCTTGACCATTAGAGTTAGGTTTCAGCTTTTCTATCAAACTCCGAACATTTATTGCGCATGCATTAAGTACGCTTAACTAATACGCTGTTTGATAAATGGATTAAAGATAACAACGTTATGAGCAAATTGTAATACTCTACGTTTCAACGACCTCGGGTGGCCTTCCTCAGGAGTGTTGTAATCGAAATCACAAACAAAGAAACAGCTGCTTGCTTTAGACAACGCATGACTGAACCATCACTCGTGAATTTTCAGATGATCACGTCAAATGATTGTTACCTCTGTGCTCGATCAAACTAAAAAATGACTCAGTAACCGCACTAATTCCAGATTACTATTTGCTCGAATACATGTCCAGCTTTATGTCACAAATGTTGGCTCGGTGAGGTTTACACCATTTTTTTGGTCTTTCTTTTCATTGTATAGGCTATCCATGCAATTTTTATCGTACACTGTCTTCCAGTTAATCTGCCTAGCACAGGTCTGCATCTCATTCTGGTTATCGCCGAACCCATTATCATTTCGGTAATCTCAATGTGAGTGCCTTATGAAACTTAGGCAGTGTGTTCAATTTATTCTTAACCCTTTTCTTACCATTCTTCTATTATCTTCACGATCAGCTGAAATAAATTAAGTGTGAAATTGGATTTCTCTCAATCACTTCATTGGAGCTGAAAGAAGACACATGTTACGATATGTTAACATTTCGTTTACTCTCGTCAGTCCCAAACGTAAAACATACAAGCTGCATGCTACATCATACAGGTTAAAGACATACAGTGAATAGACACGTTTACAAACACATACACACCCCAATGTAATCAGTACCATGATAACCTGATAGATTGCCTCAGTCACTGCTGTGCACACAACGTTGATAAGTTCGGATAAGCATGGTCTCGCAAAAAGCCAGCATTTTCGGGTTCCGGTTGCGGAACAGTATCATGGCTGAGTTTACTGAGTCTACCTGATCTGTTATCATGAGATGTTTAGCCATCAATGATGATCTCAGAATTCGGGCAGCCGATCTATCAAGTTGAGGCTGGCGCGCCATCAGTTGCAACTGCAAGTGAACTGACTCACAACCTGGGAGTCAGAACTGCGTTTGCGACTGTGTAGTGAACTGGTTCTGTAGTGGGTTGAACTAAGCGCAACTGCGCAGGCGCATACGTTCGAGCTAGAACATTTTTTAGTTTGTACAAGATGTCGTTGGGTAAATAGTCATCTTCGAATAGCGAAAACAGGATATATCCTTTTTTTTAGCCATCTGGGTGGATTCAGTGTTCTTATTAACCTTGTTTTGTGCCTCATTGAATTTCTCGAGGTATCAGTTTGCTACCAAAGTTTTCCTCAGCACTTCCTATTCTGTCTTCGTTCTCTTCTGATAAATTCAATGCCCCAGTTTCAGATAAATTTTCGGATTATGCTCCGTTGTTTTGGTTCTTGATATTCCTACTCTCGAATCTCTCATAAATGTGTTTTCAATGTGTACCTATATCGTCGGCGAATCGTCAAATACAGGTACCTGCTTTTTGCTGGTCTCGATCTCCTTAGATTGGATTGGATCAAGCAGCTGTGCCTACTCTACAACTTCTCAATCTGCATCTGCAAAGACACGGTCAACGAAAGAACTCTATCCAATGGTTTAGCTCCAGCTCATAGACCGGGGTCCTTGGTCATTTTTAGAGATGAACTGGGTTGCTGTGCCGAAGTACAAGTAGTTTTACTTCTTTGACCGACAACCCAGCCACTGTTTCGATCAAAACTCTTAGTTCCGTGTGATGCATTTGCAACATTTGAGTAGAAGCTAGAGCGTACTCTAAGGTTTGAGTTAATTGAAACAATTAACTGTTTAGCGCGGGTACTTCCTATCGTCGTGATCAAGACGGAAAACGTTACCATACGGCTGTGCACATGTTGAGACGCATTATCTCTCGCCGATATTGGAGTACATGGATAATTTGGTCAACGCGATGTATTTCGCGAACCCCGAAGAGCTACTACTAATCAGCATTCATTTAGGGCTGTTACAATTCAGTTGCCTGTTACTTGGTTCAAAATTGCATTAGCAGTTTTAAAAACCAGTGGTGGACACCATCTTGACACACGTCGAATATTGCTGTCTATTTAATTGTCTATTGTCCATTCTGTTGTCATTGGTCACATTACAGTGGACCTTAAGAGAAAGGTGGAGTTCATTAAAAGTTAAACGTGCTTTGGCGAACAGTCTGTTTTCGGTTATTCATCACCGAGCCAATTACCTGACACTTTACATCATCATGGTTGTCAGGCTGTGAAAATCAAGAGCAATTAATCACATAATTACGTCACATGGTCGTGAATTGGACGACAATTAGGTGACATAATTGACCTTCTGAAGTGTCAAGTGGGCAACGGGGGGCCATAGTAACTGTAGTACCTGAAAAAAATTATTCTGAGCGCACAAGTGTGGATTGTGTAACCGAATTTTGATTGCTTCCGAGGTGGCCAGAATACGATATCTGACCCTTTTAGATTGACGACTGAGCAAGCGGTAGATGGACTGGAAAGCCACTTCCGATAAGACTTGGTGCCCTGAATGAACAAGGTGCGCCAGAATTGCACTGGAAATAAACGTCATCTCGCCCTTAGTCAGCCATGTTGAGTGGTGCTCACGTATCATCGAAGAAAGGCGCCTGGTTGTGCGACCGACGTAATCTGCACCCACAAGAACATGGAAGGAGTAAGCAAAAAATGAGGTCACACATTTAGGCAACGTATCTTTGCGATTTGGTTGAATCTGAACGAGATTCGCAGTTGGGCCGCATTGTAGGTCGTTTCGATGGCGTTGCTTATTATACGAGTCACCAGTTCAGCCAACGCCTTACCGCTGTAGTCTAGCGTCATGTAAACCAACTTCTTTTCCGCACACGAGAGCTTAACTTCCAATTATGTCAGTTCCATATGTCCATCCATGAAGTTCACAGGGTAGGCGTTCTCTGCGAATATCCGGCGTGAAAACACCATTTCTGCTTTAATCATGTCATCAGTATGTTAAACTGCAAGCGAGGTTTCTCTTTTGTCTGAGGGATACGTAGTTGAAAGGGTGAGTATACTGGCCGTTCCAAGTCCCTTTCCTGTGAATACCCCTCTGAACTGAACCGTTTGCACGATGATTCAATTCCACATCCAGATGGCGTTATCCTTTATCGGTGGCTGACGTTTGACGCCGTTTCGACAGATGCGGCCTTGAAGCGTCCAGCTTTGAAGACACTCGGAAAATGCTGCTACTGTCTGGCCAATTAACAGTAAACTCCTCTCTGGAATTAGTCAATCATTATCACACTTTCCATTCAAGACTCCAAACGACCAGCTCATTACTGAATCACCTACACTTTTGGATGAAAATTGAAGGTTATTTCTAACATTTCGCCGATTCAAGTCATGTGTGCACGTATATCCTCGTGGACCAAAAATAGGAGCTCAGAGTCACTTAACACTGGTTGAGCCAACACGGACCAAACGCGAAGGCAGACAGGGCTCGCCCTGTTACTTGATACACGTTGATCACCTAGATATATGACCCTTGCTAAATACCCTTCACCCATCGTGTGTTTAATTTCCCTGCGAAGCCACTGTCTGTCACGATTCCATGTGACTGGATACCATATTTCACATACTGTACGTGGTTTCGCAAACGATAAGTGGCAGTCTGTATGAATTTGTTCTGGCTGTATTTTCATTGTAAGACGACAATCTTTTTGGCAGGTCTGTTTCTGTCGGTCAGAGCACCATCGCTTCGAAATATCCTGTCACGCTGGACGGGCAGTGTTATTGGTAACTGTTCTTACAGTGTGTCATTGAAAGTCAAACCATTGACAGTGTGATCAAATAAGATTAACCCACTCCTTTCAGTTGATCAGACGTCAACTCACGCTACTGTCTGGTGTGTTTCCCATCATGAAAGTGTCCATGGCATCGTTGTATTGTTCACTATGGGTGCTGACTGGTACTGAATTAGACATTGTCGTATCGATCACGTCAAGGCTCTATTGATTCCAGACCTCTTGTTGACACACTACTGCCCAACGCTTCCAATAGTTTGGAGATATCATGTTATAGGATGGTTGCCACCGTAATGAACTGTTCAAAGCATCGATGATTAGTAAGCTGTCTGAATGCGTGCACTGAGGAGTGATTCTATGGTTCTAACAGGACAAATGCAAAATGTCCACTTATCTGACGTATAGAAACTCTTAGATGGTCGTCTGGAACCGAAATAAATGCCCAATCGAATGGTGATTATCTGAGTGAAGACCAGCATTGGCACATCATTCAGATGAGTGTTTCTATCCATAATGATGAATTTGTTTGCGGTATGTGTCACTTCCCGTATTAAGTTGAATGATTTGTTGAAACTTTCAGACAGAAGTAACTGAACACTGGAAGACAGATCTCCAAGGTTATATACAGTAAGGTTTCTCGATGAACCACCAAATAACCCCAGACATGTACTCTCCGGAGGGAAGGGGAGTCACCTGTGCATCTTTCATCGAAAACTGGGAACCGCGTTGGACGTCGATCCCAGATTTCAACAATCCGGTAGTGGCCAACCCCAGAGTGGAAAGGCAACACACTCGGTGTATAGGCATTGTAATTTATAGCTCTTGAACCTGTCTTTTTCGAGAATATCTCGTTATTCATAAAAATGCGGATCGGCCTTACATCGATGGAAAATAGGTGAAGTAGAAAATGACATTTTACAGCCATCATCGTACACACATCGTTCTATCAGTGACTGTCCAGATTACTGTATTACGCTTGTCTTACCTTGCCTCTTTGGCCGATTGTATCTTTACTGTGGCATCTTGTGATATCAGCGAAGTGTGGAATCAAAGAGATACACTTTTGGTAGTATTGACTGTTGATCACCGATCATAGCGTGTAGGATATACTGAACAAGAATTTGGAAACATATCTTGAAGTGTAGACGTTTGTTGAACACTTAGTTAATAAGTCGAATGGACTACCAAAAAATAATAACCGACTAGGTTATACAATGCTTATTCGTTATTCAACTCTTCTACAATAGATCCACATTTGCTGTGCTATACGTTTGTTTTACTCCTTTTTACCTTGTATCTTATCTTTCTAATTCACAGTCTCGAAAGTGCCGTTGGGGTGATCGTCAGTATGGGAGGTCAAAGCCCGAACAATATTGCCATGTCTATGCATCGTCTCAAAGTGCCCATAATGGGTACGAGTGCTGAATCAATCGACAGTGCCGAAAATCGTTTCAAATTTTCACGTCTATTGGACTGTATGGGAATCTCACAACCTCGATGGCGGGAGCTCACTGATTTGGATTCAGCTCGAGCTTTTTGTGAAGAAGTAAGTGTTTATTTTATTTTCACTATTCTTGCTACCTCCGCGTCTTCCTTCTTGTTCCTATTGATGTTCAGTGCGACTTTTTGTTGGCAGTAGTTACTATTCCCGTACGTTTTGCTTCTGAATCCAATTGAACTTTTCTGAGGATAACTGAGTGATTTGGCTTTGCACTTTATCTGTGTCTACTCTCAGCCTATCTTTAATCGCAAGGTTTTCTTTCATCCGTTATTCATCTCGTTCTAAGCAGAATGCTTCGTACTAGTTTCTGAGATCAATAAATCTACAACCATTGTCTCTGTGTTTGATACTCTAAGATGGTTTACAGTGTAATGTGGCAAACCTTTTTTTAAGCCGTTCGTGATTCAAACTGCTCCGAACAGTTATGCAACCGTTAATCAGAATTAGATTGGGTGAAAGTCGGGGCATAATTTCTTACTGTGCGGTCTTTCTGAGCTCAGTGCTATTGTTTCCACAAGCGGCTGCTGATGACCTCGGTAGCAGTGCTGACCACATTAAGCCGGTTGGTAGATCGTTTGAAAACATTCTTAGGAACGTCTTATCAAGTGAGTGGTCAGACAGTTGAGAAGGTCACAGTGAACCTGTTCATAATCACTATCCAACCATATGGAATCATGTTCACACTCTATTCGACACTGGCTGAGTAGTGTATAGTGTTCCGCGTGGACAATCGAAAGTTAGTAGTAATAATGATTTGTGTTAGAACGATGATGGTGAACCCTCCCGAGTAGGATTTTTAACTGTTTTTGTTATCTGTGGTCTTTAGTTCTGATTACCTCGAAATGGCCCGACTGTATTCAGCCCGCATGGCAACAAATTCTCCGCGTTATGAAAACCAAATTTGTTCATCTATAAGCAAGAAAGTAGTCGTGTCTTGATAAACTGAGGATGATTTGTTTCTTCCTGTGATTGCTCTGTCTACGTATTTCGCATTCGGTAATCGTCGGGCTTAAACTCCTCTCACGCTGTTTGAGCTCTCCTGGTAAGATGTAATTACTGTGTATGCTTAACACGTTTCACTTTTATGCTTGCAAATCGTTATTGTGACCACTACAAGGTCGTTTTCTATGCATCTTTCACCGGATTCGGCCATTTCTTCTTCTTTTGAACTTGTCGTCGATGTAATGGGTATCGTACTGTGTTGTTTATCCTACGTAAAGATAAGTGCACACAGCGTTTCGTTTTTACATTCGCTCTCCATTTGTGTCAAATTCTTGACAGCGCAACCGTTAGGTGACTGTCATTCTCTCATACAAGTTTCATTAGTTGCCCGAAGCGGGAAAATGAATACAGCTAAAAAGCTGTCACTAAGTACCACCTTTTACTTGTCGATCTGTAATGTCGATTTTTTATGCAGAATATCTGGGACTTTTTATGAAATAGGTCCCATCACTTCTACTTATCGTTTTTAAATGGGATCACCTTTCGGGATTATGTTAATTACGTCTCGGTTATGTTCACTGTTTTTCATCTGATAACGATACTTTGTTAGGCAGACTGAATAAAAGTACTTGTATTCGTGTGTGTGTACGTTTTGTCTGTTTCCTTCCGGTCCAACCTTGCATTTTGCTTTCCCTCCGTATCCTTTCTAGAGTGCACTAACATGGACCACTTATTGCACTACGTTCCCAGTTTAGATCTTACTATTGCAGTCTCTCTCCGTGTTTATTTCTCGAGATATAGGCTTTCCGTTTCGAGCTAACTTATCAATGGGCTAACCAGCGTTAGCCGGTTGGACACAAAGGCCTCACTCACACAGCTACTGGTCTTATTCCTTCGGGTTTACACCAGATATGTGGTGTGTTAATGGAACCGCAAGTGGTGCATTGCAAGCCACTTGGGGTGATGGTGTGAAGCGCAGACGTCCTTTGGCTTCGATCGTTGTGACAGACTAGTCTGAACCGGATGCAGCTAACCTTGTCTTTGCGCTCGCTGGTGAGCCACAAACTACGTTTCCATTTTTTCACGTTCTAACCAAAAGTCATGGCCACTGTAACTAGCCATGAGTTAACGATTGTCCATCCAACCAGTGGAATTAATCCAAACCAAACTAGTTTTATTGTTATCACTCTGTGGTTCATGGTTCATTAATTTCCCCCTTGTTTTATCTGTAGGTCGGATACCCCTGTCTTGTGCGACCAAGCTACGTCCTCTCTGGTGCTGCAATGAACGTAGCCTATGATTGCCAGGATTTGGTGACCTATTTGTCCGCAGCTCAGGCAATCAGTCCGGAACATCCAGTGGTGATCACTGAGTTCATTCTGGAGGCGAAGGAAATTGATGTAGATGCAGTTGCACAGTCGGGTCGTGTGGTTGCATTGGCCGTCTCTGAACATGTGGAGAACGCGGGCGTTCACTCTGGCGATGCCACTCTGGTAACCCCACCTCAAGATTTGAATGCGGAAACGTTAGAACGCATCAAACAATTGGTTCATAGTCTTGCAGATGAGCTTCAAGTGTCCGGTCCGTTTAACCTACAGTTGATTGCTAAAGATAATCATCTACAAATAATCGAAGCCAATCTGCGTGTTTCGCGTTCCTTCCCGTTTGTCTCAAAAACACTCAAGTACGACTTTGTTGCATCTGCTACCCGCTGTATATTGGGATCCGCACGCGATTCACTTTCGCCGCCGGTCTTATCTTCTTGTGCGGATGCGTCACACTCAAAATCAGATCGTTCATCCATCTCCCGAGGATTTCTGGAGCCTCCTGTTGATGTTATGAGTGGCACGCCAGGTTATGTGGGTGTAAAAGTACGTTTTTTCAACAATGTTGGATTCTGTGAACGTTTGCGCAAAAGATAGTCATCCACACTAGTGAGGCGACTGTTAGCCAGTAACGCTTTGGGTTGTCCATATGGTTGGGTTTGAGCCTCACAGGTAACGTCTCCGTATGGTTACATCGGACATACGTTCATCAAGGTTACTATAGAAGTATCGATCAACTAATGATACCAGTAAAGGGAATGTGTGAACAGTGCAGCAATAGACTGTTCGGTTCTAACTACACGGCAGTTACAGCTGTACAGTATTATTGCTACCGTGCAGTTATATCGCGGTCACTCCGGATTCGTCTCACAATCAAAAGTGTAGAAAGTCAACGAATTAGAAAACTTTCAACCCTTTTGGCATCGTGGCGGGTTCCTGTTAGTCTGCAGGTCAACTGCGAATGGTCAGGCGACTTCAACAATTGAGGAAACTGAATGAACGTCAAGACAATAGAATATGGTTGCTAGTTACGTCACATGTATGTGTCATGCGAAATAGTCTCAGCTAGTGGCGGTCGCATTACTCGTGTGTGCTGCCGCTTACGTGTTCTGTTCACAAAGCGCGCTAATTGATGATTAACTCAACTACACGCTGCGTCTTTGGGAAGCAGCGAAGTTTGTTACCGAAAAGGTGACGTCCGTCTTTAACGTCAGTTTCTTCACTCGGGCTATCCTGGGCATTTTTTGAAATTCTAATTGTTGTTTTTCTTTCGACTGTTGTATCAGCCACACATGTTCTTTGGTTCTTGCTGCCGTCCCTTACTTGAAGCATTCCATTTACCATACCCGACGATTTTTCTTGTCTCACACCTCCGACGTTTGTCTTTTAGTTAGCCTAAAACCGAATTTGAAACAGTTCATTCCCTTCAGAAGTTTGAACAAAACAGTCAGAAAACGAAAACTGGTAGATGCAAGCATTTCGTATTGACTCATCAGTACCAAATTTACAATAACATGAAACGGTTTTTTTATATCGAACAGATAGGGGGGTAGGGTGGATAGTCAATCAGTGGGTTAAGAAAGGTCACTAAGTCCAGGGAAGGGTCAAGTTTACGAGCAACTGTTTCTGAACACACAGGCTGGGATTTAGTCGATTGATTGCGACAGCTTCAGCAAACCGCAAGAATCTTGGATTCGAGTGACGTAATAGGATTCTGAATGCACAAACTGGGTCGATAACGTGTCCAGTGGTCAGGACGTGTCTTGCAACTGCGGACGCTGGTTGCTTGCGTGTTTCAAACACATTGTCGTTCTTCTGTAATACGGAGTTCTGTACCCACTTAGGCAAATGTTCCTTCACTCTGGAGATCAAGCACCTCTCGGTTCTGCCTATGTAACTTTCTTTGCAGTTACATGTAAATTGGTAGACACAATGTGAGATGGCACCGATAGGCTGACCTCCTTTGACTGAAGGGACAGGCAGTTTCTGAGTCCGGGCTAGTACACAGAGTTCCGCTGCGTTAAATGTCCGTTAAATGTCCCTACCCCCCTATCTGTTCGATATAAAAAAACCGTTTCATGTTATTGTAAATTTGGTACTGATGAGTCAATACGAAATGCTTGCATCTACCAGTTTTCGTTTTCTGACTGTTTTGTTAAAACCGAATTGTTTGTGGTACACAGGTTCCCATCCATACCTTTCAAGGTCCTTTTGCCTTGAGTTTATACTTGATGCAGTATGTGGGGTAGGACTTTTAACGGCACAATGTCAGTTGTTTATGTTGAAATATGAGCACAGACGTTCTTTTCCATACAGCCTTTGTAACACATTGATGTGGACACTGATACAGCCAGCTAAGTGTATGTGCGCATTGGATATTGTTTACTAGTTGTCCTCAGCGATTAATGCGTTTTCCTTTCACGCACTTTTTTATTTCCTACACGTAGGTGCCTGTATTTTCCTTCTCCCGCCTACTGGGTGCTGACGTACTGCTCGGTGTAGAAATGGTGAGCACTGGTGAAGTGGCCTGCTTTGGTCGTGACCGTTACGAAGCTTTCTTGCTGGCCCAAGAAGCGGCACTTTTTAACACTAACGGTCGATTACCTCGGCCGAAGGAGAACATTTTCTTGTCTATCGGTAGCTATCGGCATAAGAAAGAATTATTGATCAGGTTCGTGAATCCCTTATTAAAAGTATATTGTTCAACGTAGATCTGACTTTTCAGGTTCATTTTATAGTTCCCCCTACGTTCCCTCCAATGAAAGTGAATTCGTTCAATAAGATCAGTTTGATTTATCCAAACCTTGCTTGGTGTGGGCTTGTTTACTCTCGATTTGAGTCTCCGCTTTATATTTATTCATTGTAACTCGTACGGTTTCATTTGGAACGTCGTCATCGAGTGTAAACAACTTACGTATAATCTCAATGAATGGACGGCATTTCATAAGTTTTTGATAGCCTAGTGATACCAACACCGGTTAGTAATCATGCTGTTGCCGCCATTACGTTTGTCCTGGTTTTGTTTGTCTGACAGTATCCAGCTGACATGATACCAAACGCTTTATGTGGATAAAAGCTGAAGAAAAACGACCAGAATAAAACACTTAGTTGCTGTCGATTCTGTCTGGTATAGTCGACTGCGATCAGGCTAACATCAATGAAAGTTACTTAGGCACTACAGAGAGCAATGTCATGCCTGAATGGAAGTGCTTGATAGTACATGAAACGGACGTAATAATGTCGAACGTGTAGCACGATATGAACTCTCGAGTGTTTGTTTATTTCTCCAAGGCGTCCGCATGACTAAAAAGACTTTGTACATGAACGCTTTTCACTGGAAAACGTCTTGCTTCCAGTGCAAGGTCGCTGATTACTTTGTTAGTTTTAATCTTTCGCTTCACAATTGCACCGGTATTCGATATTTAAATTACTTTTTGAAACCACAGAACAAATCTTGATCAAGGATAGCATGGATAGATCTGACTAACTGTCCGCCATTCAGGTCCCTTTGCGTCACAGTTGTCTTTACACAATGAAATTGCAATTATGTTTTAGATTTGGCAGTGGCGTTTTGTTAACCTGATGCCTCTCTACTCGGTGATCGTCATTAAAACGTGGATGTTGTAATTAGGTATATTGTTATGGACTTCAGACAGGTACGGAAGTCTGTATATCCTAAGAAACATTAGGGAATATCTGTATCAGTTCGTTGAATAACCTTCTCGAAATTTTGCACTCTCAACCTTAATTCGCCAAATGACTCTCTTTCATGATTCACTATCATTGTATATCGATTTATCATTGATTTGCATTATTTTCCCATTGCCTACACAATGTTCATGTCCCATCATCAAATACTCCGTTCTTTCTAGCACACTTATTTCATCTACTCGATAATCCATACAGTTTTCATGTATTCACTCTATGTGTTAATGAATTTCACATATGACCGGTCGCGTTTCTCCCCTCCCCTCATTTCCTTTTTTTCTTCATCCTGTTAGTATCACACAATTGTCCCGCCTAGGTTATCAACTGTTCGGTAGTTGTGGGACTGCGGATTACTATCAGACCCAAGGTATCTTCGTCACACCGATTGAATGGCCATATGAAGAATCCGATGCTGCCAAGACCATGTGAGTATCGTGTGCTGTTAAATCTGTTTGTTAACTATGTGCATTTGCTGCATCCAAATGATCCACCGATAGCGCGTTACAGTTTCTCAGGTGATGACAGCTCCGCCAGAGCACGTTTTATCTCATCCAGCCCACCGGAATACATACAACTAGATCAACACGGTCGTCAGTTTGTTAAGCCTGCTTGTTCGAAACGCATACTGTTGAGGTGTATTATTGTTTTCATTATGCTATCCTACACACATGCGGTATCATGACACCTGTGGTAAAAAGAGTACATATCGTGTGCACTATTTGACAGCTGTTCTCGTTAAACGGTCTGTCATAATTGAAACACTCACCCAAATCAGTAAACTTCTGGATCACTCCCAACTGGTCACCGTCGGTGACGAGCGCAGTCGCAAACCATTTAAGTAGCACTTTGCGCTTCTCAGAACCAAAGTACAAGGCAAAACGATTAACTGTTGTGGCTAGTCTGTGACGGACAGGTGCCGGTTCCGTAACTTAGTGGACTAGGACATTAAACATCTCTCGCTTATTGTTAGCCTATACCGTTATTTATATCTGTGAGCAGGAACAAAGTAACCTTGTGGCATGCCCTAAGTTGTTTGGTTTGCGGTATTTCGGCTATAAAACTTCTTTATTATCACAACTATATTAAGTGAACCCCTGGTTAATCCCGTACTTTTTGTTGGGCAATTGTTCAATTGCCTGTTTATTTTACTGCCCGTATCTTCATTCCACCAATCTCGTATTATTTGCCACCCTCGGTGGTTCTGGATGCTTCAGTAACTGGAATGGTATACTGTGTTGTTCCACCTTTCAGGAGCTTGCAGTCGTTGGACACAGATATCCGCGAACGAACCGTTCAACAATACCTTGCTGAGAAGCAGTTTGCTCTGATTGTCAGCCTCACAATGCGAAAGACTGGTTATCGACGCCCATCAGCTTTCGTCACACGCGGTAGGTTTTGATTTTCTCACTCAATTCGAATCTTTGTACCTCCTCGATCATTTAACGGAACGCAACTTCTGCTATTGTTAACCTGCTTCATCACTTGGAGCTTATCCACTGCGGTTGTGATTGTGTATAAGCCAGTCGCCTAAGGAGTCTGTTGAATTCAGATTCATTCCTTCTTCCCATGTAATTTCTTCTAGCTCAAATGTTGATAAAGGTAAGCAAAATGGTGAGGAACTGCGTCTATCGACATCCAATATTGACACAATTCAGCATCATCATCGTCGTGTAACTAGAACGATCCTTTCAAATTGAACTGTTCCTCTTTGTCACAACCGTTGAGTTCAAGAAGCTGTGCAGTAACCCCACATAGTTCCGTGATGTATGTCCCTCTTACGAGAACCGACTGTTCCCATCACTGTGCTCATGAGTATTCGTGTCCCCTGCTTAACAGCAATTAGTCTATTGATATTCTAACTGGAAAAAAAGTATTTTGTGGTCGACAGCGAAGTTCATTTGCAACCTATTTGCTTGTCTACGAAATGTAGACCGTCTGGTATGGTCTGTTTGGATCTCGATCTGAGTTTTTTTTGCATTACGTCTTATCTTCCCCGTTTTTACATCTAAGTTGTCTTTTTTTATTCTGTGACAGCTAAATACGAATGTCAACCGTTGATGTAATTATATCGTTAAGCACAATAATATTATCAACCTATATTTGCAAATGTTCGTATTATAACTGTGTTTGCTTCACGTTTACCAACGTGGATCCCGTTCACCGGTTGATTACTTATCCAGGAGAATTCATTCTGTGACTACCGGGACTATGCTTTACCCTCTCAACAAAGAACCCAGCAGCCGCTGTGGATTAATGTTTTTGTTTACTGATTCTTACACCGTCATCGTAGACAGCAATAAATCAGTAGTTCACACTGATACTTGACTGTCACACAACCATGAAGATGAAAAAAGCAAACCCTGTGTAGGAAGAGAAAATGATAAAAAGAAGAGGACAGGTAGGGACTTAACTACTAAAAAACAGCTACGTCTATATTCAAGCATCAAAGTGCCTTTCAAACGAACAGCCGGGCTCTAGCTGATTCCTACACTGAATTCCTTTTGTTTCTGGTCACCACGGTGCCGGCTTTTGTGTGTTGTCCTCCGTAATCGATAAAAAGTTTCATTCAGATAACTCTTAAAATCCACTGCTTGAACGGCCAGTGACTTTTCTTCAATCTCACTGGCTGAGAGTTTGCGCGCTTTTGAGGAACATATCCCTCTCTGCTTAACTGTGGGAATTATCAAATGAGGTCTTTGGCAGCTATCTGCCATGTGTTAACACCTAACAGACGCGCGACGGTGTTCCGCGAGCTCTTTTCGTAATCACCCTTGAATTCGGAAGCGTTTAGATAACGCTGTGACCAGCTGTTAATACAACAGGGTGTGACTGCTAGACTGTGAAACTTTGGGTGTATGGACTTTACTGTCCTAAGTTGTGTTTCTCAGAGAGTCTAAAAGGTCTACGAGAGATTAGCGATTTCATGTCTTCATTTGGAGGTTGTCTCTGTCCTTCCAAACTGCAAGGTGTTACTAAAGGACCGATGTGGGCCGGGGCTTATTATGTCCAATGTTGAATTGTTAAAGGTAGTCAAGACGTTCACCCATTCTGCACGTTGCAGCGTTACTGGCGGAATATCTCGTGGAGTTGAAAGTCGTGTATTGACCAACTTATACAACCTGTGGCTTATCGATATAATCTCAGGATGGCAGATTTTGTATTAATCGATCGCATTCTACGATGAAAAAGTTAATCAGGCAATTTAAAAATCTGTTTATGACAAATCGAGTATCGGGTCAAAAGTTCGCACACCCCTAGCATGCGCGATTTCCGTACAGTCAACAACATGCAGTCCAGTACAATCCCGCACGGCGTCCGCCTAAAGGTTGAGTTTGACCGAAATTGGGATCGCACATGCCTGTTGTGTAAGAACATGCATTCATTTTATGCCCCGAGTCCAAGTTGTTTTCTATCGGGGATGAACCCAATTCCCTGAAAAGACCACTTTATTGGCCTTCGGAAAGGCCTACCTCATTCTGTTCGAGGTGACCTTCATAGTCGGCACGGTCATGTGCAACTTCGCCTTCCACGAGCGTTCTCAGCCGTTGTAGCAATTTCTGGCACCCCGCCTACACACTTGTCCTTTAATTGGGACATCACTGTTCTTTCTGGATTTTTGTCTGGTCCACCTTCTGACCGTGTTATCTGATTGGTCACAAAACCTTTAAATACGATCTAGTTTGTGACCGTCTTGTCTTCGGATCGAGTGACAAGGGGGGAGGTCTGTCCGTAGGCTGGTCTTTTCTCTGTGTTGATGCGTTTCCCTCGGGTGGTTGGGTTGGGTTAGTCATGCGTACTCCGTAGTCAGTAATTCATTACCGCTGACCGTCGTTCCGTTTTCTGCCGTTTCATTAACCGTCTGTCGTCTGTTTACGCGCTCATAGGCTGTAGATCCTGTTGCAACATTTTCAAAAAGCAATCTACTTTCGAATCTCATTGTATTGTGTCAGAGAATACCTATTTCAGTAACGTTACTTTATGAGTAACCACATCCACCCTTAATTTCGGCTGCACTTCAATTCTTCGTGCATTTTTCGCTTGTTTCCTTTTAATGTTTCTCATTTTTACTGCCACACCTCCTCTCTTTATATCCATTCCATCAGGCTACATGACCAGGCGTTTGGCCGTAGAGACTAACGTTCCGTTGATCACGGATGTTAAAGTATTCAAGCTTTTGGCAGAAGCCTTGTTCCGGCACTACGGTGGGCGGGTGCCAACCACAAAAGAAATCCATTCCCCGCTATTGCCAGTTCGTGGTGGCGGTGAAGTGGCCACGGACTACCGACTGCTTCCTATACAGTGCATCACATCAAATCAAATAATCTATCTCCCCGGTCTGATTGACATTCATGTGCATACCAGGTTTGTACCCTTATCCGACCGATTTCTCCCCCAAACAGCCCACGTCTCCAGCCGATTTTGTTCCGTAATTAATTATATGTCTAGACAACCTGCCGTGGGTGTGATGCCGGTCCATGAATCGTCCCACTTTCTCTTCCTGTTCCCCAGAGATCCCGGACATGAGTACAAAGAAGATTGGAGTTCGGCTACTGTGGCTGCTCTTGCCGGCGGTGTGGTTGCTGTATTCGCTATGCCCAACACTAATCCAGCCGTGGTAGATGAGGCCTCATTTCAGGTGGCCGTTGAACGGGCAGCCTCTCGAGCCTATTGTGACTACGGGCTGTTCGCTGGAGCCACCGCGGACAACATCGGGACGGTCGGCCAACTGAGTCGTCACGTTGTTGGGCTAAAAATGTACTTGAATGAGACGTTCAGCACCCTGTCGCTTTCCGGCCGGCTAGATATCTGGCGTAAACATTTTGAGGCACGTCCCTTTCTCTTTTTGTTTGTCACCCTATGTGTTCTCATATAAGCTGCTATCTGTGTCTGGTGGTGCCTTACTGATGGAAGAAGTCACTGTGAGTTTTGGGACGTTCGTGTTCGCTTTATTCCACGTTGATTAGATGTACTGTTTCTGAATGTGCCTTTTTACCGCTTTTTTTATTGTGTTTGTCATGGCGTTGGTTGTGTTAAGTTCATCCTGTACTTAATCGTTCACATTCTCCCTTTATTCTATGTCTGCAGAATCGTCCACAGTACACTGCATAGTTCACATCGTACACATGGATGATGGCGCCACTTAAATGTTTTTGCTACTCCACTCGCCTTCATGAGTTTAATTTTCACTTCAGTTTGTTCGCTCATTTGACTCTTTGTTAACCGTTTCCCAATCGTACAGACATGGCCGATAACACGGCCAATTTGTTGTCATGCTGAAGGTGAGACAATGGCCGCTGTTCTTCTTCTTGCTGAGCTCACTGACCGTTCGGTACATATCTGTCACGTGGCACGTAAAGAGGAGATTGAGCTCATACGAAAAGCAAAATCCCGGGGTTTGAAAGTCACTTGCGAAGTCAGCCCGCATCATTTGTTTTTGACGAAAGATGACTTGCCTACCGTCGGTGGATGGAGTAAGTTTTGGTTGATTTTCCAATTTTATTTGTATACTAGTCGTGTGTGGGTTTTGCGATTTCCTTGTGTATGCGCCACACAAAACGCTGTACACTCAGCTCAGTTTTTATCACATAGGTGGACTATCTGGTGGTTTTCATGTACCTTCCAGAAAAATACGCCCAGAGAAGCCAGCCGATCCTGTGTATATTTGTATGAGCATGTACCCAGTGCGTACCACTAAGCAGCTACAACAGACGTTCTAATTAGCTTTGAACAGATTTGGAAGCCGACATCTGTTCGCGCCAATCGTTCACAAAGCATGTTTGCGAGACTCAGTTTAACATCTGAGCGTTTTTTCAAAATCGATCCTTTACGTGAGAGACGATCACCTGTACTGGTTTGTTCATGCTATCAATCGTTTTGCCATTAATGGCGCTTTGCGAAGGCAACTTTTTTTAACGTTGTCTTAATTTCACCGTTTCCCAAGTGGTCGTTCGTTAACATGTAGAAGATTTCTTTCTAATTTTCTTGAAAGTGGTCTTCAAAATTGCATCACACGTGAAAACTGCTATCAGTTCGTCAGTAGGCGATTACCTTCCAGTCACGTTTACTAACTTCGTTTATTTGTATTACCTGGGATAGCCACAAGGGCTTTTGATTTCTACTTTTCAACTAGATTGTGACCCTTAAATTGCAACTGGTAACAATGACTTTCACTTTCTAGGTGAAGTTCGTCCAAGACTTGGCACCTTGGAAGATGTGCAAGCTTTATGGGCAAATTTGGATGTGATCGACTGTTTTGCCACCGACCACGCACCACATCTGGCCTCGGAAAAAGCCTCTTCAAATGCACCACCTGGATTTCCCGGCTTGGAAACCATGCTCCCTCTGTTTCTCACTGCAATGCATGAAGGACGCCTGACGTTGACGGATCTCGTGGAACGATTGCATGTTAACCCGAGACGAATTTTCAATCTGTCTGGCACCAGTGCTGGATCCTTGGGTGCAGGCGATGCGCCGGATCAATGCATGTTTGAGGACACATGGGTTGAGGTGGATATGAGTGCGCAGTGGCCTCTTCCAGGTGTATTTACTTTGGATGCATCTGACTCTTCCGTGACCGCTCCTGGTACACAAACACTATACACGCGGGCCGGTTGGAGTCCGTTTGCCGGAAGACGTGTTCGTGGCAAGGTGCGACGCGTAATAATTCGTGGAGAATTGGCGTTTGTGGATGATCGGGGTGAGTGTTTCTTACGTGTTTCCTTACGCTGATCTGCATACAAGGGTGTTTGTTTCATTTCATCCTTCTGTAGATAACGTTTGCTCCTTTCTGACCTTCCTTTTGATACGCCGTGCTTGGTCGTCTCATTTTTTGCGCACATTCGATTAGGTTTCATTTGTCATAACTCTGCGTCCCGTTGCTTCAACGAACAGTTACTTCTCGTTTTAACAGTACGTCCTCTTGGATATCTCTTTATAAAGTCTAATCGTAAATTAGGAAATCGTGATCGGAATGACGTTGTCCAGTCTGCTCCAATTATTAGGTTACCTTATTTAGTGGGAGGTAACACGCTGATCTTCGTTTATCACTGCGGCGGTATGATACCCATTTTGCGGCTGACTATAAACTTCACACTGTGGTAGTTCGGGCTTCCCGATTTGTTAATATAACTGCTTGGTATATGGGACATCCAGCTACTGGGCCTCTTCTAGTTTGGCTCTGTTTGTGTGTTGTTTCTCACGGTGAAGCTGGTACATTGTTTAACAGTCGAGACTGTCACTGAGCAACGCTTAGTCCGACTGTTAGTATTCAGGATATTCAACAGGAAGGAGGGCCGGCAACTGGCTCCAGTAACCATTAACGTAGTGGTGGACAGTTGCTTAGCTGTCGTTGGTTATCATTCACACCATGCATGCTGGTGCGTCCGACCCATGACCTACAACTAGGCGTCTGAATGATGGTCCGAACACTTATCCATCAGACGACAGGATCACGATCACTAGGGTTGCCTGTGTGATAAGAAAATGCCGCAGCTAAGAACAGTAACTCCTCTTTTTGCAAACTCAGCGACGTGGCCCTGTGTTCTAGTGGATAAGGGTCTGGTTTACCATTTCTACTCAAAAATCGTGGGTTCGAGTCTCCGTCGTGTGTGGTTCTTAAAAATCCCACCAGGGTCTTATTATTTGAGAAATTCAAAACAGTTGTTTCCCGAAATAAACTTGTAAACAGAAGTTAAAAACGGTAGACTGCCCAATCTATTGCTTCGCGATTTTCACTGCATCTCATCAGGTACATACTGGAATGTTGTTATTTATATGGCGGAGTCAAACAGGGTTGGTGAAAAAGAATGCACGACCGCTCACATACACACACACATCACTCACGCGTGCACGTACGAACAATGGGATTGTTCATTTACCACGACAGTATCAAACTGACGACCATGTCCTTTTGTTGCTGCGGGGATCCCGGACGCCACAACCGTTTAGTATACTGAAACTCCGCAAGCATGAAATACCACTAAGAACGATACTTTCGGTGGTCAGTTCGGCTCAACATTGATTACCACAATGGCTTGTAGAGCTGTTGAAATATGTACGGTAATCATTTTCTCAGTGTAGGATACGTTTGGAGTGGTAAACTGGCTGAGGATACTGAACGCCAGCGAACGTCACCTTGCGATTGTAAATGTTAATTCTCTCCTCAGTAATGATCTTCTAAAAGAAACAGTGGAAATACTTGTTAAACGGATCGCTGAAAACTACTGATAAATCAATTTGCTGTCTTCGGAACTAGAACGGCTGTTTCTCCTGTTTACATTGAACATCAAATTTCTGTCATGGGTAAGGTTCTCGGCAGCTAAATAGTGTAGCAATAGAGATTCCACTCGATCCTCTCTTGGCAGACAGCGTTGTGGCTCATCTTGAGGATCAGGTACTGATGTATCAGTTGCATCCAAACATATCACTGCAAATTCAATATGACACTGATCAGTCTATTACCTTTTTGGACATTCTCGTGATACGACGATCAGATGGTACAATCGAAAGATCTGTTTTCAGAAAGCCCACATAGAATTGTAGCGAAAAGACGTTCAAATAAACACAATCTTTGTTGTCAAACTCGCTTGTTGCCATGCCACACACGCGCTCGCATTTATGATCCGAATTCCCTGTCCTCAACACAATTCCGGCTTCCGTTTACACATTATGTGCACTACTACCCCTTTTGTATTTGTGGCCGACGCCTTCTATCAGGAGAGTTTCTGCCAGTTATTCCTCATCCATTGGTCCGGTTTTGTTGAGCGTTGACTCATCCTGTCGTCCTTATCCACGGTCGGCTTTGGCCGTATTCCACGATCGTGTCGAGATATTCCATCGAGTGTTGGAATAATTCCACCTCCGATCTAGTCATCCATCCCATTTTGCCTGCTATGTCTCGTCCGTTGATCCGATCTCGTTGAGCGATGACTCATCCGGTCGCCCGTGTTGTCCGCGATCCGATCGCAGTGGGTTTTTGGACGTACCTCACTGCCCTCTTGAAGTATTCCGGCGATAGTTAGAATATTCGCACCTCCGGTTTAGTAATCCATCACATCATCATTTGAAACTCCACAGTCTTACGTCAGTTCAATACAAACATGCCGTGATTCTTACTTTCTTTCATCGTGCCAGGAAACTATGCACATACACTCCTCAGAAACCTTGGACGGTGAGGTGCAGCAACTGTAATCGGTGTTGCAATCGAATGACTATCCGCGCGCATTTATCAAGTGATACAGTTCACTGTTCTCAAGCGGAGCGTTACCTTACAGCTAGCTTGTAAGAGTAATGATCTGATGGAATAATCCAATCGGCGACTTTGAGCAGCAGTCGGTCAACCGTTCTGCACGGCCTCCGTCACGATGCTATATTCAGTCAGCCGAATACCAATTCCTCTTATGAAAGTGCCACTACTTCCATCCACCAAGTCTTACTGTATTTACCCGTTTTAATGTGAGTGCCATGTTACTTACGTGGACAAACGAAACGACGGTTGCACAATCGAGTAGTCGAGCCCGTGTTGAACGTGAAACGAAACAAACCTCAACAACTGTTGCTGCGCAAACAGTCAACATCCTCGATCGCACGCCACTGACTGACCTCTGAATATAGTGTCATCATTGCTGATGTTTTCCAAGTCATCTACATGACCAACAATCGACGGCTGCCTCAGTTCACTAAGGTTGTTGTTATTCCAAAGTGGCAACCACTCCCTTGCTAACAGAAGGACATGGTCGTCAGTTTGATACTGTCGTGGTAAATGAACAATCCCATTGCTCATGCGTGCACGCGTGAGTGATGTGTGTGTATGTGTGCGGTCGTGCATTCTTTTTCACCAACCCTGTTTGACTCCGCCATATAAATAACAACATTCCAGTATGTACCTGATGAGATGCAGTGAAAATCGAGAAGCAATAGATTGGGCAGTCTACCGTTTTTAACCTTTGTTCACAAGGTCTGGTCAGTTGTCCACTCCCTATCTGGTGGCCACTGCACATTATAGTGGGCTTAACAGCTCAGGAAAGGAGTGAATAAGTTATGACACTGCTAACCCAAATGTGCTCAACGTTTGCAATTATCGCAGACGATATAACGATTCATTCAGGCCCGTTGTTAGCCACATGTATACCAACATTAAAACGACGCTGCGCGCAGCACCTGAAGGGCACATAGCCTCCGGGGGGGCGGGTTAGGCCTAAGATTATTTCATTAGTTTGTTGTGTAATAGATTCTGTATTGTTGGCAGAAACCACCTGACCCTGTTTTACACAGGACTGGTTTTGACTATTGGTTTTCTTGCTTTCGCTCCACCGCAATTTTCTCAAAGTTATGTTGTCATGTTTGTATATCCGTGTATTCATTTTTCACGTCGCCCATTCATGGGTGATTTCATTCTTTTTTATACCGAACAGTTTCATGGTGATGTCTAGTAAGACCAAACGTATGGGTGATCTTAGGCTTTATAATCCTGATGTAAACATGACTTGTCTGTGACCTTTATTTGTAACGTCTGTCAACTTGTTCGGGACTATGCATACTTTCTGACTGCGACCAATGTGCAGGTCTCGATTGATGAATCGCCTCAGTCACTATATTATAGTTGTCTCAGTGATCACAATTGAATCCCTGCATTTTGTTTCGTCATTATGTCGGCTTATTGTAATTACGTTTTGTCCACCTCGAGTCTGTTCTAACCAGGACACGAGACATACTTAGATTCGGTCACAACGGTTCACTGTGCAAGCTAATCCAATTGGTTACTCGCCAAACAATGGTAAAGTCTATAAAAACTGAGGAAATCAAATGGAAACAACTTTAGGATGCATCAGTACGGTTGGAAGACAAATATTACGAGATGTGTATATTATGTTTACTTTCATCAGCTGTACACAAAACACAAAATATGTGGGGTTCGAGGACGATAATAATCAGACAGAGAGGCAGGTTTGTTTCTTTTCAAATACACATGACGTCCTCGGTGCCACGGAAACTCTGTCTGTTATATCAGTAGCTCCCGTTTTCTCGCCTAACGTCAGTAGGTTATGCTTCCCACTATACACCAATACTCTGAACAGTTTGACGAGGTCAACCAGAGTACCCGTTGTCAAGATTAGTTCAGCAGCCGATGAAGTTGCCGTTCTCGCTACCACGATTACAGTTGAGTTGCGCTGCATCATCCGTCGGACCACTCACTCTGACATGTGCTCGTGTCCTCGTTCATTAAGAATGTGCGCTGCGTTGACCGACTTACTGTGTGTTTTGGTTACCTACACTAACTGTCTCCTGATACATCATCTAGACAAAGGTGCTAATTGAACACCCGCTGGTCCCATAACAGACAGGCGGATTATCGGCGTTGGTAGGCCAGAGTGTTTGCGAAAGCCATCCGTATCAAAACCCACCAACGTGCGTTACGTGTACACAATTTGTTTACACATCATCTACAATGGTGCCGATTATGTCATGTTTTTTTCTTAATCTCGGTCAAACTTGTCTCCTTACGCTCGCTTTTCTCACCCTGCCTAAATCGCATATAACTTATACGTCTTCAGTACACGGTCGGTGAAAGTAAACGAATCGCGTGCCTTTTTGAAATATGTGTTCTATCCGTACTGATTTTTAAGTCCTATTTGACTAGCTGCAAACTACCTATATTCCACCTGTTTCGATCACCGTGTAATCCCACTTTTCTCGCTCAATAGTGTTGGTTAAACCTGGATTTGGTAGAAATCTTGCCAGTCAACTTGGAATGTCGACCACTCAACCATTGGGTGAATTGCCTCATTTGGATGTGACTGAACGATCGGTTCCTACAGCCCCCGTTTCGCCATCACCCCGATTACGATTTGAGTCGTATAGTGAGCGCATTCAGGTATGGAATCTTTTGTAAGATATTTGCTGAGTTTCACTCCCCTAATAACGCCCTTTGATGAGCATTAATCCACACCATCTTGCTCTGACCCACGTAAGTGTACCTGAATAAGTCAAGTTTGCACATTTTTAAGTCTATGAATCAGCATGAAACTTTTCTTCCCTGTTCATTCATCTCATCAAATTTCATCTGTACGGGATTGTCGGCTTCATCATCTTGTTCATAAGCAGACAATCGCGAGATAAGCGAAGGCACATATTCATCTTGTTAGTATTTGTCACCTGTGAAATCGGATAGACGTTCGACTGTCATTGATGTGTGAACGTGATCCAATCTACTCTGCAGCTCAAAAATCTGCAGTGTTCGTAGATTTCGATTGTTTTGTTTACTTATTTGTGACCAAGTTAACCAGTGCCAAAGTAATACATATGTCGCGAGATAATATCACATCGTTTACTCTTCTAACTCGATGGTGTTAAACGTTAGGTTGCATTTAGCCTGTGGGTAGCAACAATAGAGACGGACTTTCCACTGGACGATTGAGTGTTATCAGTGCCAAGTCAGACAGACTGTTGTAGTCAACGGCTTATACACATACACACGATTGGCGGCTTCCTGTTCGGATTAGCCTGTCACAATGACCGAAGCCGAAGGATGCCTACGCTCTTACCATCACCACAAGTGGCTTGCGATGCACCACTTGTGTACACCCGAATGCGTAAGACCAGGAGGTGTGTGAGTGGGGCTTTTGTGTCCAGTCGGCCAATACATAGGCAGAACAGATCGACGGCTATCTCAGCGTGTGGCCGAACACGTCCCAAACTGGTTAAAACAGCGCATAACACAACAACCGGAAACCGGTGAATCTGTTACTCGAAGCCCCGCATCATCGATTGCCAGACACATGATAACAGGTCACCAGGTGGTCCCACTTAACTCTTTTAAAATATTGTTACGTCATCAGAACCCGAAACTACTGGCCTTTAGCGAAGTCATGCTGATTACAGCTCACCAGCCGGCGCTATGTACACAAGTGGGTGAAGCAACCTATAGGGTTGCCGTGGTGTGATTGTGTGCGTGTCCAAACCCTGTCTATCTCTAATTGTCTGTCATATATAACTTGCATGTTTTACGTTTGCGACTGATGAGAGTAAACGAAATGTTAACATCGCAACATATGTCTTCTTTCTGCGCTGAGGAACAATACAGGTTAGCCAATTGATAGGCTAGCTTGAAACGGAAAGGCTCATCTTCCAAGATATATACAAGATCTAAACTGGGAAGAAAATTACTGGGGACGTAATGCTAGAAGTGGTTGAATATACGAGTAAATGTTCGTGCACACTATAGAAAATACCGAGGAAAAACAAAATGCAAGGTTGGACTGGAATAATACAAACAAAACATTCATCATATTGCACACCAACAAAGCTGAAGAAAAGGAAAGGTAGAAGGACACAGACACCCGGGTTTCTGAAAATAGGAGTGGTCGTTGGTTGATGTGAACTAGACGAAATGAATATAACTGATGTAACCCACTTGGCCCTAAGGTACTCGTTGTCTCTTAACTGACGGCATACTATGGATACGTTGGTGACCTACTACTCCGAGGTGACCAGCGCTTTTGCAACCGTGTAAATAGCAACGCCATATAGTCATATCATCGCGACTTATGGCACCGATGGTTGCTATGTGTACCGCGCGCTTCCGTTCACGACCGACCAATTGCTTCTCCCTGAACTTGCGGACGCCCGTCCTGATCATATTTCTCCAGACCATCCGTTTCAACACTGTCTTTAAAATCAATGTACAACGCGAAAGACTTACCTGGATAACATCCTGGCATCTCTGCTTTTGACCACCAGGAATTCGCTTACCTGATTTCGGTTGTCCGTACAACAGTTGTTTTGGAATACGGTCATCATCCATTCGACGGACATGACCTACTCAGGGAAGCTGATTCAGCATCAACACGGCTTCGATCCTGTTCATGTCCGCTCGCCGCAGTACCTCAGTGTTCGGAACCATGTCCGACCACCGAATACCCAAGATGCGTCTTAGACATTGCAAATGCAAGTGGCTCAGATAGCACACGTTCCGTTGATACAATGTCCACGTTTCACTACCGTATAGCAGTATAGACAGTACCATTGGACGGTAGACAAAGAGCCCAGTGCTCGGCTGTAGGCTGTGGTTCTTCCAAACGCGTCTTCCAAGACGTCTGAAAGCAGTGCTGACCTTTACCACACCAGCTGTTAAGTCGCGGTCCAAGGACAGATCGGTGGACAGATTGCTGCCCAAGCATCAGAAATCTGCGCAGTCGCCAACACCGTCTCCGTTGGTACGAATTCCAAATGCGAGTGCAGAAACAGCATCTCTACCCAGAGAATTCTGAAGGAGAGAAAATGTCTTCTCTTTGTTGATATCCAATCCAAACTTAGATGCCGCGGTCGCGAAAGCCGTGGCCAGTCGTTGAAGTTCGTCTTCAATGTGCAGGAACAACGCGCTGTAATCTGCGAACAGATGCATGTGCATCGTTCAGGTATGTAGCTGGGTTGAGGCGTCGAATATTCTGTAGGCACCCATCCATCCGGTACTCTACCTCAACGTCGTTTTCCTCAGAGTCCTGAAAAGCAACTGTTAACAAGGCAGTCAGAGCTGGGGCTAAGATACAACTCTGTTTCCCGCCAGTGACAATGTGAAAATCATCAGAGGTAGGTCCACATGATTGTACCTTCGCCTTCATGCCCATATGCAACATTCTAGTCAAATTGACGAATTTACCTGGACATCTACATTACTCCTCGGCCTAAAGAACGTTCGCATTCAGTCGGTTCCGAAGGATTCTGGCAAGTACGTTGCCTGCGTAACTCAGCAGACTGATTTCCCGATAGCTCTTGAGGCATTGCATGCTACCCTTACCTTTAAACAAAAGTAATATCAGAGCACTCTTGTACTTTTGTACTATTTATTCTTGCTCCCAGATGACATGGACCTACTGGAGCAGTGCATATTCCAGCGCCGGTTTGCCATTCTTCAGGATTTCACCAGTCAATCCATCCTCGTTTGCAGCTTTTTCATTGCGCAGTTGTCTGATGTCTCTTTGTACTTCCGGCAAATCCGGAGCAGGCCTAAGTAAAAACTTGATGGCCTGTTGTGGCAAGCTGTTCACGGTCACTCAGTCAGTGATAGCTGGACGGTTTCATCATCATAACAGCCATGAGCCTGACCAAAAGGTACTGTGGCTCGGGCCGCCGCTCGCCTCAACAGTGACTTGGAATATCCTAAAAGAAAACGTTACTAAGAAGGTTGAAAATTATTAAAACAAGACTAAGCGGAAGAACTAGAAATGGTATGGATACAGGTCCGCCATTGACTATCATAGGCTGTCAAAGTGCTTGCGTCATATTTTCATGATGTTCTCTAGTTGGGTGCACAAACAGCCGGTGTCCACATCAACCAGTGCTTTGGTAGGCCGGACGGATGGACCGGAAATCGCTTTAAGCGAATCGTAGAACTGCTAGTATTGTCGCCGATGGCCGTAGCCCTACACCTGCTCACCTGGCTCCCTCCACCACTCGTCCTTGATTCTGACAAAGGAGCACTCGTCTCGCAGTCGTCTAATCGTCTGACATCCAGCTTTTGCAGGTGTCCGGATGATCTTTACTAAAGATGCTTGCATTCATGGATAAACACTTTGGTCCTGACCAATCTATGATCGGTGCTATATTCGGCGCCGCACATCACTCGCGTGATACGCACTTCACGAGTGTCGCGCTGCCGCACAATCACGTAATAAAACAAATAATGATGACCGCTTCGTGGGTGAGTCAACGTCATGATGTCGCTCGCATGCAGCTGCATTCGGTTGTTTGTGATAGACAGCTCGTGAGTAGCACATCGGTGGAGCAAACGATCACCGTTCTCGTTGAGTGAACCAGTGCCGTAAGGTCCGAGGACTCCCGGCCAAGCTACCGAGTCGCGCCCGATTTGATCGTTCGAGTCACCCAGAACACATAGTCGGTCACTCACCGGTGCTGACCGGTGCCGATTGTGGCGGACATCTGATCATGGAACTGGTTCTCTGTATCATCAGTGTGGCACATAGCTGGACCATAAACACTAACAAATGTAGCACACTTACCTCGACCGAATCGCAGGCACATACACAAGATTCGAGGGCTGACGCCTTGCGGTTCGCCTATCATCAAAGCATCGATGCGGTCGGCTACTGCAATACAGATACCATGCTCTGGTGCACTATCGGGTAACCTATCCAATAGAAGGTGTACCTAGCACCTGCTTCCCTCGACTTACCTTGGTCCGCAAGCCTTGTCTCGCTCAAGGCTGCTACGTCGATTCGATAGCGAGGCAGTTCCATCGCGATCAGTGCGGTGCATCGTTCTGGCCGTCCGGTGGCGCTGTATCGATCCAACAGCGTGCACACATTCCACGTTTCAACACAGAGCGTTTTGCGTTCATGTGCCTGTCTCAGGTTGGTCGTCGGAGTGCTGAGACTCGAGGATTCATGTTAGAAGACAATATGAGGTTGTGTCTAACAGTAGTATACTTTAGCCTATCCACCCTGTCAAATGCAACAGATAGGGTGACCCGGTTTATTCCGCGCGACGGCCGACGCAGTATGGTATTTGGTTTATGTTGTATAGACATGGTTTTTATGGGCTTTGGATACTGTCTGGACGCCCAGACCTAGACTGGCGAGCGAGTAAGGCCCTCAACCAAAATCTTTGGCTCAAGACCCTGTATCGCAAGGCAGCGAGTGACACACAGATGACGACATGCAATCGAAACAACATCGATTATCAGCGGCGACCAAATTGCATTGGTTGCGCCCATACTCGAAAGCCGTACACCTATAAGGTGAACATACATAATGACCAATACCACTGCAGTGAAAAAAAGTCACACGCTAAATCAGACCATGGAAGAACAAACATCAGATCGAAACAAAACACAACACAGCGGCATCATTCACAGGGAGCCCAAATGCATTTTGTCTGCCTGCTCCCCTTTGGCCATTCTGACATGGTTGAATCTGCAAGGACCGAAGTCGCAGTCAGCACAGCCCACCGAATCAAAACAGCGCACAAGCCTAAACACTGCGTCAATATAGCAGAAAAGGTCATGGGTCAGGACACACACACGAGGCTGTAATACGATTATGGATTCACATTGCCTCGGAAAGTTTGGGTAATTTTCGATTCCGATTCCCCAACATCACGTCGAACGAGTTGAACGGGTCAACAACGTCACCGGTTTCTCCTTTGAGCACTGTGATGGGTGGGATCACATTTCTCTTCCTACCCTCTGTTGTCATCGTCTGTTGCGTCATCTATTCCGTCTGTCGTGGGCACTGTTGTGTTTTGTCGATATCAAAAAAACGGTGTTGCGAACACGCTCGTTTTCAGTTATTCATCACCAGGCCAAATACATAACATTTGTATGAAAAATTGTTGTCAGGGCGAAACGGAAATAACAAGTAACAGGTTCAATTGAGGTCAAACACGTCATCGATAGATACGAAGTCAACGTTTTGATACAATTACGTCATAATTATGATGCAACTGGAACCGTAGCAGTTTGATCGGTCATGGTGTGGGTGGTAGGCCATGGCAACCGTAACGCCTAAACAAAGCGCTGCTGTGTGCACAAGGGTGAGTTATTCAGTCGGATTCCGATCGCCTCAGCAGTGGCCAAGATTCGGCATCTCAGGTCTTTTGATTGACCGCCCTTGACTCGGTAAATCGGACGGAAAGAAGAGACCGGGTCGATGGTATGGTGCGAATCGATAAGACGTGCCACAATCGTGCAGATAAGTGTCTTAGTGGCTCCGCTATTGATCCAGGCTAGATGATGCTGACGGATAGGTTTAGATAAGCTCCTAATTGTGCGACATGGATAACCATTTCTACAGGAACAAGTAAATGAGTATACACAAAACAAAGTCATCGAAACAGGTACTTTATCCTTTAACCGTATACAAAAGGCTGAAATCGAGTTGAAACAGACGCGCAATTTGGCAACATAGAATGTTTTGTTGACAATAATTTCAAGTCTCTTAGTTATTGTTTCAGTAAGCGTGTCACCTTTGAATTACAACTAAATGTGCACTGCTTTCTTTTCAGCTAGGGACATCTTATCCTTTTCTCTCGCGATGTTGTATAGTCTTGCCTACAAATTGCTCCTGGTAGCCATTTTGGAAGAATACTATGTAGAAACGACAGTTCATCGGAAATCATAACACGTGTACATATTCTCATGGTTCTATTAGTTAAACAGTTTATGAGATTTCTTTTTTACATGAAAGGGACAAAGCTGCTGGAATGGATATATTGCCCATTCCAGGTCTTTTCTATAAACATTGTGTTGAGCAGATCTATCAGCATGATGTCGGATTAGTACGTCCATGAAGGCTAGTTCATCGTTACGTTCAACTTCTAATGTAAATATTGTGTTCTTCTGGGCCGAGTTGAAAATGGCTAAGATATCCGTTAGCATTTTCGCTAACTGCACATAGGATAGCATCCAT
>JTDE01001552.1:36835-62051 GCA_014338405.1 Paragonimus skrjabini miyazakii | reverse complement strand
CAACTTCTAGCTGGTTTTCAAGCCTCTCCATGAGGATGTCTGCAAACAACTGTGCCAATACGTATCCCACTGCCACACCGTTTGTTGATATAATTTTCCGTTGAATTTAAATTGCACGTTGTTACCCGTTTTTTGGTTTCTATCTGGTAACATTGTTTCATACAAATGTTTTGTATTTGACCTTTGGATGAGTAACCAAAAACGAGCTTGTTCGTCACACTGTTTTTTTTTTCTGATGGCTACTCTGCCGGTATTTTCGCCAGCGCAGCTACAAGTGGACCAATAAGTTATACATGAGACAGAGCATTTCGGCACATATGAGTGTAAAGAAAAGTGAGTGGCGCCTCGAGTACCAATGAATAAACACATTTCCGTTTCTGAATCTGATAGGGCCAAGGCAGGCTCAATGTTCGAATTCCATCAGTTACTATGTGGGCACTAGCTGGGCGTTTACTCCACATCGGGGACTGTTCGTTAAAAACATCACCGCCTAGATGGAAGCAGAGACTGATTAAGCGAAGGCGTGGTAACGGGGTAACTGTTGTCAACGTGCATTTCTTGATGTAAAGTAAGGGCCCAGGTAGTGCGCACATGCTAACTGTCGCTTAGTGCATGACATATTGGAGTCTTCGTGGCCCTCTCAGTTGTTTGTTGGACGGTAGCATGCCACACCCTAAGGCTCGTCCACATTGTTCCTCTCTTCTGGTTCATATCTTCTATGGCACATTTGTTAATTTTTCTCGTTGCTGATGCTGCAAACAATGGTCAGAGTCTTCGCTTCATTTTGCTGGGTTCCAGGTTCACTGTATGATGCACCGTGACGTAAATACTCTATTCCGGACATAATGAACCGCAACCAGTGCACTCGAATCGGCCTACCGTTAATTTTTTGATTGATGTGTCTTGATGTGCTACTCTTTTTTGAGCAGGATGAATGCTCATACCCAACCGCCGCCGAATTACGCAGTCCATGTGTCGGGGCATCGACCTCAGTTTCGCAACCCTTGTCAATCCCTGTGGTGCCTGCGTCAACTGGGTTGTGGATAGAAGGTGTTTCCGGGCGACATTTGCTAACTATGGAAGGCTTTCCAAAGGGTGCTCTTCATCGCTTGTTCAATCTGGCACATAGCTACCGCCAGGATGTATTGAAAAACAAGTCGCCGGACAGCGTTTGTTGTGGAAAAGTGAGTTTGTTGCCCTCATATCCAGGATGTTTCTTTATCAACAGGATTCATAAGAGTCAGATCTCATTATGTTGGCCTTGTGACCGCGGACCTCTCGGTTTAAGCACCCTTAGTAGAGGCTTTGTTTTCGTGTTTTCCGTTTCACACGATGGCCTTTTTCTGGCTGTTGGGTCGTTTGCGTTGCACCACAATGTGAATGTACAGTAGTCCAGGGATTAGTAGTGCAGTTGCGTGCAGTGAGGTAATTGTATAAGTGAACTGCTGTTTGCAGATTCGTTAGTCTATCCACCTTATATCCATGCGTTTATCAACTGTCGCAGAGTTATTATCGTAATCGTATCCAATGCATTTTAGGTAATGGCCAGTCTTTTCTTCGAACCTAGCACACGAACCGCGAACTCTTTTGCAGTGGCTATGCAAAGATTAGGTGGTTCGGTTGTGCATTTTAACGAATCGCTGAGTTCATTAACAAAAGGTGAAACTCTGGCCGACACATTGCGCGTTCTGGCCTCTTACACTGATTGTCTTGTGATTCGCCATCCAGGCAAGGGAGCCATTCGAGCGGCCGCTAGCTCAGTCACGAACAAGCCTATCATCAGCGCTGGTAAGTAATTGTATCAATACTTTTATCAACCCATGTGCGCGTCACTTATTTATTTCAGAAACATTTCGAACACAATTTTCGACTGTTAAAAGGCTTCACAGTAACGTTGATGCAGTTAAAGTTCTTGTGGGATTTGAATAGAATAAATTGAAAACAATCACTGACTCCTTTAGTACCGAACGTCCAACAACAACAGACAGAATAGGAAAGGACTGGTTGCGTATATCGATCAATGTCCTCTGAAAGATACACTTCCTGATTCATGGATGTAATGTTTTGGCCAAACCATAAAGCCGGTGGCTTCCGGTTGGCCGTCATTTCTGAGCTTGGTTCTATGTTCTTTCTCTTGTGCCGACTTGAGCAATGCATAATGCTAACGCATCTTCCCCTCCTCCATAGATGGGCGTGATAGCACGGTTACCTGAACTTGAGGCTGATCCTGTTGACGAGGGTGGATCAATAGGTTGACCTTGGAGGCGTCACCATTATTCATTGAGTGATCGATCACCTATCGACGTCAGCTACGTCTGTCCGAAATATGAGTTACTGTATAGGCAACACGCCCAATTAGGCTGTGTGTGCGAACTGCAAACTGTATTTGGATATTCTTGATATAGACATTACCTTCTCTACAATGTTAGCTCATTCTTTCCTGACAGTGTCCAAAAGCTGATTGACGTCTATACTTTCTGGACGTCACACGCAGAATCTGTAGGTCAGTAGAACCTGTCGAGATGTGGTAGGCCTAATCGCTACAGCAAGCCGAAGAAAAGGATCAACGGAAATTGACACAAAATTAAATGGACCACAAGTTTTCACCGTATGGACAACATTATCTTCAATTCCGAGTCATTTCCAACAGTCTTCAGCCGTAGGTAAGCTTCATCTTTAGAGCCCTAGCCTAGTTACTGACAACGCCCACGAAACCAAACTCTGGCATTCATTCTTGGAACCCACATCATAAACTAACCACCGGGCTACCACTTCCGATTTAACCCGGGTCATTCAAAGGGCGCACGACACAGCAGGTGCTGGATTAGAATTTACATGACATATCCAATCTACTGGAATCGACAGGCTTATCGATATGATATGGAGCGATATCGTCTGCGTACTTCCGGTCTCGAATCCCGTCACCTGGACGTAGTTCTACGCTAGAGAGTTCTCCTGGATACCGTCGACAACAAGGTAGAACAAGAAGGGGAAGATCAGACAGCCCAGATGAACGCTACGTATGGTACTAGAGGATGGTGGAGATTCACCGTATACCCTCACTCCATTTTGGGGTATGGTACCAAGGTTGTTTAAGTGCGTAGACAAAATTCTGAGGTGTGTCCTTCCTTATGAGACAATTCCAGGACTCTGCTATGACATCCGAGTTATTTGGATGCTCCAAACTGCAACGAGTGTCCGTCGTTTGAGGGTATTTTTGTATTCTGCCAGGTGATGGAGTGTAGTAGTCCTATCAATACAACTGCGACGAGAGGAGTTTGACCAGCTGTTCACGAATTTGTTGTTTACTTGTTGAAGTCAGCTTGCGCAAGATCACAGAGCGGCCTGTATCTACGACGCAATCGAGACCAGATTCATTTATCGGTAGTTGTCGCACGTATTACGAACACCAGAAACTGCCAGATCAGGTCCGTGTTACACAATTATTACAACTGCACCCAACGATTCTGTTGAGGACTGCAGGATAGGGTTATAAGTCTCTTACCGGGGAATGTCGCCTGATAAAATGCTGTAGGGATCAAGAAATAGTTTTTGTCGAATGACCTTATAACTGCAAGTCATTAAATTGTATTTATCCCTAGCGGCTTTTACGGAATATTGAGAATATTGAGCCCAATTTGAAGTCAAAGTAGCTCGACCAACTGACACTAAATCACATTGTGCATGTCAATTCCCGTGCAGATATGGTAGACGAAATCAGTATATGGTAGTTTGAACTGCAGTTTAAGAGAACGCGTACCCAACTAGGCTCGAAAGTCAGTCACATGATCTGACGTCACAATGACAGTTTATCACTAGCCTGGTCGACACTTCTTGTCCAAAGGTCATATCGTGAATTTGACCCCAACCATATCATGTCATCACAGCACACGGCTCGTGGGGTTTGTCGAGGCTCTAATGCTTAGTCCGTCTTTTGTGTCGCAAAACAATTATTCATGCACCTAGCCACATAACTCTTGCGAATGCAACTGTGGCCTTTTCAAACTATGTTCACTATTGTCCTCATTTATTTTAAGATCCCGGTTATATACATTGCTTTAAAGGAAAAGTAAGCGTTGACTGAGAAGGAGAAATGAGATTTTCACACATCTGGTAATCTCCTAGCGGTCATGAAAAAGTGTAAAATGCCATTAATTATCATGGTTCTCACATTAAAAGACAAACTCTGGAAATTCAACAGAATGTTTTAAGTTACTCTTCATTGCACCGAGGTGTTATCATAAGCAAGGCTGGTGTTTCGATAGGGAAAGTAATTTTTACATAATGAAACATTTTTCCTAAACAAAGCAACCAGCGCCAACCTCTTCGCCCGTGGGAAACTTGAAACAATTAGTAGACAGAAAACGATGACTGCATAGTGGGTTAGTCCTGATCAAAGAATGGCTCCACATAAGAATGATAAAATATTTCGCGATGTCTAATAACCACAGATGCTTGAAAATGTACGTTGTGGAAGACTGGCAGCATCTTATTCTCCTATTCACAATCTAAGCTGCACGGTCACACATTTTTCAGCCATTATGAGCCGCAGTCACACCAGGATTGATGATAATTCATTTTTTTAAACCGCTATTTCGCTCACATTGAATACCCTTTTCAGCATTCTGTCATTACTTATTTCTCACTGCCAGGTGATGGTGTCGGCGAACACCCGACCCAAGCTCTCCTAGACGTGTTCACAATACGTGAGGAGATTGGCACGGTTAACGGTCTTACTGTCACTATGGTGGGTGATTTAGCCAACGGGCGCACAGTTCATAGTTTGGCACGGCTACTTTGTCTGTACAACGTCAAACTTCGTTATGTGACTCATTGTGACGAACTACGTATGCCTGAAGACGTGAAACAGTATGTGGCCGCGCGAGGTATCCCTCAAGAGGAAGTACCCAGGTTGGTTTATTAAGAGGTTGACGTAGAACAAACACTGTTTGCCTATAGGATTCTGTGTTTGGCATGGCAACCCGTTTTTTTATGTCTGGCCGAAATCTGGCGAAACCTGAAAACAATTTTTTTATTTATCCAACAGTGGATGCTTAGCGTATTTTCTGACCGTTTTTCATTAGTTATGGAGTCACGGCTAAAGGGTATACTCTGTACTCTGAACACCCTCCATGTAAAATGAAAAGTGTATTGACATTCATTTAGTTGTAGACTGTTGTTTGTTTATACCGTTTATGTTTTAGGATTACATTTAAATGGGAATACTACAAGCGGAATTGGATTTAACATTTTAGTGGCCTCGGTGTGCAGAAAAAGGACGGTTGATAATCGGGTACAACAGTGTAGAGACGTTACGTAATGCGTATGAATAAACATGTATTGCTGAATAAAAAGATAGGTATATTTAGCCAGTCCTGTCTAGACCGTTTGCCGAAGACACGCAGATCACAGTGAAAAAGGATAAGTGGCCGAACTGGTATGTTGTGGACTTTCAAAGTGCAGTGTCGCCTCAGGACCGGGCATTCCCATTTCAATACTGCAACTGGTCCGCTTGGACTATGGGCGGTTTCACATACTTGTATAACACTATCATCTCAGCTGATAATATCGTTGATGGAGTATCAGCGATAGTAGCTAAGCTAATCAGTTTGTGGCCTCGAAAAAAACCGCCCGGTTGTTGCTGAAAGGAAGGGTACGTAATGTTTATATACGATCCAATTTGATTTTTGGATTGAAAACGTGGCGTGTTCGCAACGAGGTTATCGGCGGACCTGTTGTGTTTGATCATTGTTGTCTCTGTCAGTCAACCCTCATCGTGTGAGTTAATCACGTGAGCGATGCGGCCTTTCGCCGATACACATTCTTCAGGCACACAATCCATCGGTGAAACTCAAGCGTTCCGAAATACAGAAGACATACAGGCTATTCAACAACGTTTTCAACGATATCAAATTCACCATGAAGCTGCCTTTCTCGGACGTTTTGGTCAACCGAAAATCTGATGGAACACCAGAATAGCCCGTTTATCGAAAACAAACATGTATAGAATAAGTCATAGCAACTACCCAAACTGCCACTAGGGGAGCTGCATCCGAACCCTGTTTAAAAGCTCAGAAACACTTTGCAGTACCACGGAACTCAGAAGGAGGAAAGAAAAGTACTCCTACCGGGCATTTCTTCGTTACAGGTATCTATGGATTTTCAATGGACATGGCCTGGTACAAAGAGCGAGAAACCTCAACTCTGCAGAAAAATGAACGAAATGAATTGCTCTATCACATATCAAATACGTATCGGAAACCATTAGAAGTCTTCTGGGAACATATGACATCACGGTGGTATAAACCAACCGAAACCGTACACAGATTACTATTGAAAACAAATGTACTGTCCAAATCAAGCAATGAAAGAAACGTAATGTCCGAAATCAGTTGTGACAACCACGGCAAACGTTACGTCAAACCAACCAGACACAAGCTGTCTACGCGACACATTAACATGGATTAGACTTCAAGAGAACTATTTTCCGCTTATCTCCGTCCGCAAAAACTGAACTGGACATACGTGCAACTTGGACGCCAGAGAGTTCCTTGCCCAAGCAAACACCAAACACACAAAATAATTTCTGGAAGCCTCCTGCTCGTTAACCGGTTTGACAGATAGACACGTTGAATTGAACAAAATCTACGGGACAATGCGAAAACAGGACTTGTGGAGACACAAACGCGGCCACAACCAAACACCATCGCTTAACTAAACGGAATGAACATCTACATAATGTTTTAAGATCAACAGTAGGCAATCACTCATGTAGAAATTTAAAGGAAGATGAAGCTGACCCGGTCCAAGTTCAAAACGACGATAAGCAACCAATCAGCCCCAAGGTCAAACAGTCAAGGACCAAGTGCGACCGATCGGGCCAAAAGTGTAGTGACAACCGGAGGTACCGAATCAGATTTCGGGTCAAAAGGTCATCCCAGTTGTTTGTAGAAATGGACGTCCACCGACTTCCGCCAACCGTACCGCTCAACCCTGTGCGCTCGAGCTCTTACGCATTGGTGATGTCCCCTCCTCCAGTGATGAAACGTATATCATCTAAGGTCGGAGAACAACCCAGTACGAAACTCAGTCGTACATCTACCTACACAGTCTGCGGTGGATGGATTGGACATTCCGTATGCCTGCTGGGTATCCACTTCACGAAACAGTACTCACTGGTAGTTAGATGAAACCATTAGGCTGTCAGGCAACGACATGTTTGCAAAATATGCGGTTGATGACTATTGCTTTAAGCAAAGAGGATAGATGTCACCTACCCTTTTGGAGACTGTGATCGCTCGAATCGTTGATCACAAGTGCTGTCGGACATAACAGATTACCGCGATCGTTGAGATGTCTACATCCACAACGTTGCCCCTATTTTGTCTCGTTTGATCCACTGTTGTCTACCTTATCCATTGATATTTCTCTTCTTCGGAAGCGTTCCTAATTCCTGTTGCAGTAAACGGCGGCTCGAGCATTCGCGTCGGGCTCGCGATGATTTGTGGATGTATGAATGAATTGGCTGTATATGATAGGTGTGCAGTTCTGTCTTGAACACTTACCAAAAGTTGTGCTGAGGGCCAACGTCAGATGCATAAATAATTTTTGACAGTGAAAACGTTTGTATATACTCATCTCGTAGCATAGCTCCTCACCAACTTGACGAATCCGCTGGACTTCTATATTAAGTTACATTTCCAGCTTTGATATCACATGGATTGGATATTGTTAAACTATGGGAGCAATTGTGGCTACCTGGACTCGACCCCATGACCGTGCGGTTGTTAAGGGAATGCCGTTGCCGATGCGCTACTGCGGGCTCTAGGATACCACTCTGTTCGGAAGCAATATCACTTTAAAATACTTTATCTGCGAAAATAAAATCCAGTTGACTTATTTCCAAAAGATTGCTACTTACCTAGGATTTATCAACTTCTTATGTAGCCATGTTCAATTTATCAAGCCTCAGGTAGAAGCCTTTAGGTGTTATCATCATCATCATCATCATCATAGACAGCAGTACATCAGTGGTTAACGATAATGCCTAACTGTCAGACAACCATGAAGAAGAAAAAAAGCAAACCTTGTATGAGAAAAAAAAAGGGGACGGAATGGGACCTAGCTATTAAAATTAGCTACGTCTATATTCATACCTTCAACATCAAGGTGCCTACATCTTGCAAACAAACAACCAAGTTGTAGGTGAAAGTAAGACGTCATCAGCAAGACAGCTTCCCTACAGCTTTCACTACCCCGCCTTTAACTGACTCCGGCCAAAAACTTTGGCTGCTTTGGTCACACGACACAGGCGAACAGTAGTGCTCGATGTTTTTAATGTTCGACTAAGAAAACTGCACGGCATTAATATTAAAAGTGTAAGTTTATTTTGACAAATGGACAAACAGCTGGCAACCACACCGTAGTTGGCGAGTATTGACACAGGTGACGTATGCAAAGTGAGAGTAAATGAAGAAAACTGGGCCTGTCGCGAAACTGTAAACGACAATTACGAGGTTCACTAAAATGTGTTTGCCGCGTTGCCCACTTAACTGTGAATAGTTTACTGATTGGGTGATTAATGGAGGAAAATTTGGATTTCAAGCGACGATGACTGAAAAGTCGAAAACGTATGAAACAAAATAAGGTTGTTAGTTTGAGGTGTAGTGAAGCTGAAGGAGAGATGGTTGTGGGTAATGAATTAATAGATGGAAGATTCACCCATCCTCAGTACACAGTGACTGGCCTATCTTACACACAATCAAATATAACTTAGCAGATAGACAGTTGGTATCTTTTGGATATACTAGTTCGAATCGACACAGGTAAATCGCGAAAGAACGGACATTTTGGCACCACATAACACATGGCGAAAACCACTCACATTCATCCACATCGATCATTCTGCCAGGCTGCAAACACTTTGCTTTTGCATTACTTTCATAGACTTCTAACAGACGCTGTTGTATTCAGGACAATATGATGAGTTGATCATTCAGGAGGACTATCTGAACGCTAATCGGAGGTTCACTTAAAACTGTTTGTTGCTTGGCCATCATTGTGTTATCGCTTTTGATTGCAAAATGTACTGACCAATTTTGAATAATTTTTTTGTTCTCAAGAAGTATGGAGCTAAGATGCTGCTCAGGGATTCTTCCTCGATCTAGCAGGAGTTGCATAGACTTAAGCTGCCAGGATAAGGGTAGATGTGTGAGGCATTTAATGGCACACCATTTTCAAGAGAACAGACGATAATAAGAGTTGCATTTGCGCCTAGTTGGTGGGCTGAGGAAGTGTTCAGCAATTGTATATCGAAAGCTTTACTTTTGGTGTGGTTATTGTCGTGACCGCAAAAGACGTAACACTGGCGTCACCGCCAATCAAGTGTCATAAACAGCAGCATTCTGTCTGGTGAACTTGTTTGTTCTAGACTCAGTCAACAATATACCGTCTGTTGCAGGAAATCCAGTACAAGTTATGCGAAAATACGGAACGAACGCGAATACTATTTCGCATGACTCGCATGTATCCTCATCCGTTGACTGCAGTGCATCGTCATAATCTTCGGTGACACGTTACACATAGTGTGTATACAAGTTCTCAATGGTCGCTTCTGGTACCTCGTCTTCCTGGCGTTGAGACCTGCTCTTTAGTTCCCAGGCGTATGAGTCGTGCTATATTACTCCCAAACGAAAGTGCATGTTACGGGACAGTTAAATCATACACACTCGAGTTTATCGATGGGCTACTATAGCAATCCTTGTCGTTCCCAACTTTTTCCGTGTACATATCGAGGTGTCCAACGAACGGATCGCGGTTGCTTTGCCAGTAGCCAGAATGCAACATCTGGCACGCTTAGAGCGAATTTCAAAAAACTCCGTAGATTAAATGAGTTGCTCGAAATACGTTGATTGAATAGTTGATCTCAGTTGAGCGTATAGGATTTCATCAGTACCTGATTTCTGCATTTCGAATGATGCTCTCAAATACTGTCAAATAAATGGTGCCTTGTTAGAACTACCCATCTTGTCTCACAAGAACGGTGTATTTGGTATAGACAGACTGACTAGCAGTAATAGTTGGTATACGTTTAAACTGCGGGGTGGAGGAGATCCGCAACAAAATGTGTATTTTTAATAGTGTTGTTGGGTTCTTTTGTTACTGTTGCCCTCAATATTACCTCTTTTGTTTTATCAAATTGACGTGGTAAATAGTAAATATGTGAACCAGGTACATTAGATTAGCGTTGTTATTGGTGTTTTTTCAACATTGCCTGATCTGTTTGTTTGTGTGGATCGAACCTTCTGAACAACTTCCTTGTTATGCGTTCATGTGTGATGACGGCACTTTACGCATTGACTGCTATATTGTTTACTGTTTACTACAGGATGTTGCACATTATTAGCTCGTAAACTTGTGACATTTTTCTAGTAAAACATGTTTTCCTTTCTGTTGCGAAGGAACGTCTTTTGGATGTTTGTTTGCCTAAAAGGGGTCCCCAAAAATTTCTTCCATGCGTGAGTCACATTTGGAGCGGTATATTGTTGACTGAGTCTAGAACAAATAAGTTCACCAGACAGAATGCTGCTGTTTATGACACTTGATTGGCGGTGACGCCAGTGTTACTCAATCTTTTTCTTGTGCGCAGTCGTTTCGGCCGTAAACTGTTTAGCATCGAGGTCAGAGTGGCAGTTTGAATCACTAATGATAGTATATTTCTGTCCAGGTGCATAGCAGCGGCCCTACCGTAAACAAAGCAGCAAATTCGAAAATACGACGAAACCTTTTCAGTATGCATGGATAGATAAGGAACATGTGCATCATACATGTGAACAACTAAAACAAGATCGTTTCAGTCGAAAAATTAAAGTCTTCCATAGTAAATGCGAAATAAGAGCATCAATCTGCAATAGATAGTTTCTATGTTCATATATTTCATCCTCATCGTGCGATGAAAATCTGTTGCATTCATCAAACACTCGCTCCTCCTCCATCTGAGCATGACAGGCGGCCACTTTGATTTTATTGCTTTATCCACAAAGATGTATTTTTTGTTGTGCATCGTCCATTGTTGTTTCAAATCTTATAGGACATTTTTTGAGTTCAAAGTCAATAGCTTGTTGTCATAGCAACAATTATCAAATTTCCAACCTACTTTGTTTCCCTGTTCATTAGTTATTAAATTTTCAGACGCTTACCCAATTCGCCTTTAATGCTGAACGACTGTTGCTCACTAAATAACTGGTAGTATTTTGCCTGTTTGCAGTCGCTCGTTTAGCCCTTTAATAAGCATTTAATGTACATAATGAGCGAAATGTTGACACCATTTGATATTATTACAGGCTACCGTATACCGTTTTTTGCTTGCCAAAATGATGTGACGCTAATTGCAACTGTACCGTAGCACTTTATGCGTGTTAACACACTTAATCATAACTTCCCCATTTTCTATTTTCAGCTTGGCTGCAGCACTACCGGACACAGATGTTCTCTACATGACCCGCGTACAGGCGGAACGTATTCGCACCTCTGACGCGATGACCACTGGTCAGTTTGTAATTACCCCTGAGCTGATGACGCTCGCCAAAAAATCTGGCATGATAGTCATGCACCCGTTGCCTCGTGTTGGCGAGATAAGCCCAAGTTTCGATTCTGACCCTCGGGCAGCCTATTTCCGACAGGCGGAGTACGGTATGTACGTCCGCATGGCTCTGCTCGCCATCTTATTAGCCGATCCCAAGCATTAATTGTCGCCTGTTTTTTTCACGAAATAGCTGGCGAACATTACCAGTGCATCATCTCATATTGGTTCGTAGCTATGTACTCAGTTTATATGGAATAAAATTATCTTTGGAACTTAACTTATTGGTTTTTGCATTCACTAAAATTTCATTTGTTCCCGCTTCGGCCGAAGAGTAAATTATTTTGAGTACCGATCACAAGCACTTGCTTTGTGTGAGCAGCCAGCCCTAATAAGTTACAGATTCATACGAACTGTTATGCAGTACTTGCGATCAGTCAGTCAGTTGATGCTGGCGAAACCACGGCAACGGCACCATATTGGGTTCACCGATTTGGGATCCATTAAAATGTACATTGCATTACATGATTTTTAGGTCAGTCAATATTTTACGGACACATCCTCAACGTCGGTTCAGAGGGGGTCTGGTTTTGTATGAAACTAACTAACGTCACTGCTTGTCATCGTACTGAAAATCTCTGTAGGAAGTTTATTCTTTCTGAAGTCATCGAAAAGGGGTTTCGAAAATGGCCACAAGATAACGGTGTCTACTCGCGTGATCACACCGTGCGGACCCCTTAAACACGATATGCGCTAGGCCTTAGCGTTGGAAAAGATCAGTCGCATGCTACGAGCTGATGCCCTCCAGTAAAGTCCATGCCATGGGATGTTGAGATTTCTTCGGTTGCTCAGCAATACGGAGTGGATGCATTATTCTCGTAGTTTCGACCAGAAATTTTCGTTATGACGAGAGGTGTATCGCTGAATGAATTTGAAAAGGTTCTGCTGTTGGATTTTAGTGCATATGCCCTATGCTATAAAACTCTGACGTCTGTTTCGGGGTTTATGTATGTTGAACTGGCCATTCTATAGTCTTAGTCTGAAACTACTTAAAAACCTTCGATGCCTGTTCATCCAGAAATTGTCCAAGAATGCTGAGATACATTGGAAAAATCTTAAAGGTTTTTTCACAACAAATTGTAGAAATGCTCATAAATTGCACTTCCATCATAATATTCTGTTTCACATCTTGGCCTGTAGGCTGTGTACATTATCGTCTGATAGGCATCTATTTATTTTTAATCTAATAGTAATTGCCTTTAAAATTTCGTTGGGTGATGTAAATAGAAGGCAGAGAAAGTTTGACAGACATCACCAAATGGATGCGGCGAATGGAGTGCAAGGCCTGTGTTCCTGTTCACATTAGCTAGTGAGGACTTGACCCCAATCAAGCCCATTTTCTTGTTAAGTAGCGTAAATTATGGTTCGTCTTCTAGCCTTCTTCCCTGGCTATGATGGGAGCTGAAATGTTGTATAGTTCATCTTCTCTGTTATCTTACAGTATATCTAATTCTTCAAAGTACATGAACTTTGCATGATTTTTATCTGCATTTTTCACATAGTAAACAACCTGTGGTATAAGTTCATTTAGCACACACCTGTGTCATGAGTGTATAGTCAACGTGATGCCCAATGGAACGTGTAAGTTGATCTGGAGCGTGTATGATGCTCGCCACCCAACCAAAGGAAAGTGCGATTGACAATCACTTGGTTTGAACGCACTAGGCCGGCTAATCAATTAAGCTTCACAATTTTTCTGGACAGTGAGAGGTGGTGGATTGTAACTTGCGGTAGATATGTTTTCTTAATAGATAACGGTGTTTCACCCTCGCTAATGTGGTTCACCAACGGACACGCTGCTGTCATTATTGATCAATGTCAGCATTCTTGTATCACCTATTTTTTAGCCTATATCACTTTTCTTTGTGCTTTTGTGTCAAATGATCACACAAGGTACAAAAGAAATCTGTATACAATTTGCTCATAAAAGCTGTGGATGAGGAAGATACGTAAATTACGATTATCACTATTGGAATAGCGCCGACCTATTTCCGGATTCAGTAATTTTAGTTTGTCGCACGAGCATAACGAATGCAATTGCGGTATCAACGCAGATTGTTTTGAGACCCAACAACTCGCCTGCTCACGTGCATTTCGGGCTGCGGATCCAACCTGGGCCATCAACGTCCAGATGTTGACACGACTGGTTTGCCATCGGCAAGCCTAACTGATACATGAAGCTGTTTTGGGGACGGAGCGAAATTCATCCGTGTAACTGTTCTGACGTCGATTTGGGACGCTTATTACGTTTGATGAAGTTAGCCGAGAATCGATTAAGATTATGCGAGTAAATATTGAGGTTGTGAATTTGGTTGCCCACCGATTGCAATAAAGGTAGTGCACTTCGTTATAATCTCTGGAAAATGTCCATCGTACTAAATTAGACATCTTCGTTTGGCAAATGCCTATCCTTAGTTTCACTAAGGATGAAGCAGGGGTCAGAAATTTGCTTTTGTTAATGATTATCGCTGTGGGCGAAGTTTAGTGCCGCCTTTCGTTATTTGTGTGACAAATTGTTTTTATACAAGCGCCGTCCGCGATCACAATTGAATGCAACCCATGAAATACCGAACAGCAAGTTACGACTCTGAGCAATTCCCATCATCCGATTTCCTACGAGCATCACCATGGTTTTGATTGTCTGCTCGTCCAATGAACGACGCACACTGTATAAGGTTGCAGTGACGAATTGTTTGACTACGGGGGTTCGCAACCATCGCTTTGAAGACGTTTCATTCGATCAGTTATTGTCAGATGCAACAGAGTATTGCGTAACCAGCATAATTATTTCATTTGTGATGGTCTAAAGCACTAATGTCTGTGATTTATGTCATGAGTGACAGGAAACGAATGAACTAGTAGCGTGGTGTTCAAATCCTCATCTGTAAGTTCATTTGATGCCCACCGCATCATTTTAGTTGGCTAAAATTGTGAAGATTAGACAATTTTGTGACTTAGTTTGTTCATTAACAGAAGTTCAGGGATTTGGATTGCTTCAATTCAAACACCGCCCACACTTAATCGCAGCCTTCACATTCATGTAAGCCCACTTCGAACCGAAGCATTGAACTGAAGTTTTGCCTTTGTTAGAGCATATCCTCGTCCGGACCGCAATGTGCACTATTGCGTGTGAGACTACCATGCTGCACCCAGTGCCACTAACCTCACAATAGGCATGACCGTATGATTCTATCGAAACGCTCAATCATAACCTTGTGTGGATTATGTTCAGCTCATTCGTTCATTTCGAAGTGAGTAAAAGTGGGCCGACAAGTTAATCCGAACGCAAAGACTGCGATTAATAGTGGATCGTGTTCAGTGTGGAACTGATTTATCCAACCAAACTACACGGTACTTTGCCAAATTACACTACCTTGGCTGATTAATTCAAAACATTGAAACATTCACCCACCGGTACGCTCTACTGAATGGGTGTGTGATTTTTTGTCTGCAGGTTATTCACGATTGTACATTTTTCTGGAATTATCAGTTCGACAACAGCCTGCTTCCCTCCATGTGTAATTCACAGTATTTTGTTATCTCATATTATAGCTTATCAGTCAGTCCCAGGTATATTTCAGATCACTTCAATGAAGTCATTCTCCCATTTATTCTGATTTCTACTTCTAACATAGCCTGTTAGATGTAACGATTCGATCAAATCCTGTATTCAAACCTGTATGTACGATTACAAGTTCCTTCAAGAGGTTGAAATACCTGTAAATGATAAGTCACCTCTGATGCATATTATTCACTCTTTAGTTACACGATTTGGGCGCGAACTCGTCTCACTTGTCATCGTTCATTTAAGTGAACACCACTTTCCGGGTACCATGTGCATGCAAACAAAATCTGATCTATTCAATCAGCTCGAATTTACTTTAGAAGATGTAGTGTTCCCGTTGAAAGATGAATTACACTCTAGCATAGATCTTTATCGGTCGGTCAGAACATCGTCACCTACAACTATACTGCCAGTATCGACGGACACGATCAGAATTAAACGTTCTTACGGTCAATTCTTGTAGATTGAACTGTTGGTGATATTATCCGAGAGGACTAAGTCATTCTTTCTAGTAGACCAGATAGCAGCCCATATCTAGACTGAATCACTGTAATCATGTCCATACATTCGTTGGAGCGCTCTCTGTCGAACCTCAGTGCGCATACTACTTCCTGTGTCAAAATCGTGACCAAATTATCATCCGCCATCCACATTGCAACTTTTAGTCCTGGTTGATCAGCCTGTCTAGCTCGGTAGAATTTTTTTCCGAACCGAATAAAGTAATGACCGATTGAGTGAACAGCTTTCGACTAACATATATTTGAGCAGTACGGGGAGGGGAGCACCGGAAGATTGCTTCGTTCACTCTGAGGGAATAGATTTCAGCCAATGCTTGGGCAAGAGTTTAGGGAGTTAAGTAAGGGCGGTGTTTCTTCATGTCAGATCCGAGTCGGCTCATCACTGCTAATTGTTCTTGTTCAGTCTTTTTGTTCAGTAGTTGCACATGCTGACATGATTGGCCCATCCGAAGTTTAGATAAATTCAGTGGAATACATCTTAATATTCTGTACGTTCTGGCAAAGTTTGCCAGCGTTTATCGTGATCAGGCGACGGACAATGTGCGATCAGAAGGAGGCAGTGAACAATATAAAGTTCGAGCTTGTGTACTTGATATATAAATACAGGGGTTTCATCGGACTGCAAAATGCCAACAAAACATAAGAATATATCGAAATATTACAAGCGAATAAACTCATTGATTTCTGCAACGAGTATTTGATCTGTTGGTGAGGATTCTGTTCTCACCGTTTCACTTGTCTCATACATGCTGATTCAACTTTACACGGTGTAATCTCTGGCATTCAACATCATTCGCACACGGCTACCATCTTCGGTTATTCAAATGATCTTTCGGAATGGATATTTTCTTTCAAATAAATCTGTCGTGGGAACTCCAGTCGGTTTATATCTAGTGTTCAAGCTAACGATTGCAATGTTCCTCCCTGACTGATCTTTCGGTGACTAAAAATGTCGTCTGGATATTCTCGAATGAGTTGGGCGTAATACTTCCCACTGCTGACAAGTTCCCTCAGAGGTTCCAAGATTGCTGTCAGTCACTTATTTCCAAGAGGGTATAGCGAATTAATCATGTCAAGGGTCAGGTGAATTGGTGACCCAATGTATAAGATAAAAAGAATTTTTAAATAGCTGCATACAGCATTATCATACCTACGGCTGTCTGGAAGAAAAGAACTGAGCAACATCATTAGCAGTTCCCTGTCATGTTTCAATTAGGAAGTGCCCTCCGATTGAGTTCACGGCCATTATGAATCTACAGTAAGTTTCCGAAATATTACCGGTGTCTGCGTGCGCTCATTTAAGTTTATTGGGGCTTATACAATAGCGGAGATGCATGGATCATTTGTCAACAGAGCATCAACACAAACAATACAGCAGGCCATAGGTTCGTGAGGGCCGACTGTATTGGCGACAAGCAAGCAGATATCACATATCATTACAAACAGCTATCGGTTATGTTTGTCAACAAGCACCTCGCTACTCGTACCATCTTGTTATCGCCCACGTCCGGATAACGAAGGGATTTTACATCTGACTGAATTTTTTTAAACTTTATTTTTTGTATTTTCAAATTCGGTCTATGCGGATATCGTGACTAATCTGGTACGTGTTTGATGGTTTGAAGTGACACTCTCAGAAACCTCATCAACTGATCCCAATTTTTTTGCTTACCTTACAAATGAGATTATCTAGAGCACCCTCGAATTTATTAAACATTGTTTTCATTCTATACTGCTTGAATCCAGTCGAAACATTTAATACCACTTTTTGTACGGAGCGGTATGTTTATGATCTGCGTTTTTATATCAAAGTCAGTTAACTAACAAATAAGGCTCTTAATGGGTGTCCCAAGGTGGATCGATTGAACGGCCATCACTTGGCTCACATCCTTTGAATTTTGTATCTGGAATTGTGGTTTGAAAAAGGTTATCATCTACGATCCGAACAACCTAGGAGTATTATGATAACACCTAAAGTATCAAACTGTGAGTACCCAAACTGTCCACTCAACATTGGATGATTCCACAGCCACCGCTAACGGTTAAGCAGATGCAAATATATCCCTAAGGACAGTGGCCCCAACCTGATTGGTAGACTGGATCCACGTCAGCAGTAGAGTCTACGCCTTCTGCTTGACAGATGTTTTAGAGATTTACTTTGGAAGGTAAATTCTCAGAAACGTTTCCATTGTGACTGTATTTGTTCCAAATAAGTGCAGTGACATCGCAGTCAGTGGCACTTCTTACTTGAACGGCTGTCCTTCTTAGGTCGGCACTCAGTCCTGGCATAGTCATTTTGGCCGGCGATAAAACACACAGCCCGGCTGACTTAATTACGCCGAGTGTCATCTAGGTGGCACGTTTTTGGCCGACATTACGTCACTGGGATATTGGTGGGCTGCTGCTGCAATGGTGCACTGAGTATAAGCTAATTATTTCTGGCAATAGTTTTGAACATAGTGCGCGTCATTGTTATATTTGGTTCCCTCCACCTCTGAATCAGACCTAGTCCCAAATGGGCCGCATAACTGTTAGTCGTAGGTGGCATGGTTCCCTTCAGGACTGTTGTTCGAAAAATGTTCTAGCACGCTGTCGTTGTTTTTTATTTTTTGCCGGACAATGACCCCACCTACCAATCCGCAATTGCTGGCTATAGAAAGACACCCTAGGTCGTCAATGAAACATAAAAAATGGGGTAGCCCAGAATGCAAGCTTAGTAATTCTAATCCGAAGATCCCAAAAGCTGCTTAGCCCCAGTTGTGTAGGCCATTAATGAAGCTCGTATCTCATCATGCGTCACGGTAGTTTGTGAGTCAAACGGTCATTGGATCTTAGGCAAGCCCGTAAAGCTTCTAAATATCAGACGGTACAATTCTACTACTGTTTCACATAACAAGTCCAAAGGAATATCCACGAGATGCTCAGGTTTAGATTAGTCACCGATTGTGAGGCTGGGTTAAAAGATAAATTTGATGAAACGTAAATCGCCGTAGCTTTGAGGAACCCCAACAGACCCTTCGAACTTACGAGCACTACTGGTCCAGTGCGTTGGTCTTTCAGCGAGGTAGACGGTACACATCCACAATAAGTCCGGAAAATTAAACCTCTGGGCAGAACGTTCCAACAGCCAGTTTAGTTGCCATCTTGATCCTACTGTGTTACTGCCACAGACTTGCAATGTAGCACCCTAGTCGGTGAATTTAGATCATCCACTAAAACTGGGGTCTGCAATAGCATTTCGGCTCCCAGACTTAATAGGGCTGTTGGCCCAGGTAACCTCATGTCTGCACTCTTAAAAGTTGAGGAGTCGTTACTAGAATTGACTTGAACCCAATCATTACTAGGGTTCTGGCATCTTTCATGCTTACTCGCCCCTCTGTAGCTCGAGAAGAAAAGACATGGTTTCGTCCTGAGCGAGGATGCCTTGATCGAAGATTTACCCTTCATCAAATTCTAGAACAGTGTCATGTGTACCACCTGCAAACAACTGCCATATTTCTCGACTACAATGGTGCGTTCGGTTCGGTGGATCATACTACACGTTTAATATCGTTTAAACGCAAAAGTGTATCGACCAAATATTTGAACATACTATCAGCGCTTTAGTTCCACAACATAGCTCAAGTTAAGGTTCATAATGAACTGTTTATTAGCTTCAGCACCGGGAGCGGCGTACGTCATTGTTGTGCAATTTCGCTATTTTTGTCTGATTTTTTTATAGATGAAATAGCGGAGGACTGTCTGCGACACTCAAAAGATGAATGCGTGGACACCTTACTAGCTGCAAATCTGACTGACTTTGACTGTGTTGACAACATGGTGTTGCTATTCAAGCATCACAATCAAAGTTAGGAGCTATTTTGCGCACTGCTGTATATTTCGGAATGTACTTTGCGGCAATAAAGTGCGAAATGCGTCTTCAAGACTGCTGTGATTACTTGGATCTAATGTTGGATAATAATGTTATGGAGGTCGTTGGCCGGTCTGTTTAATTAGGAGGTTGCTTTTGCAACGCCGAAGGTATAGGTAATGAAACAGAAGTTCGTGTCTCAAAGGCTGTGATGGTACACGCCAAAGTAGGACATTTCTGGCGACACAGAGCAACAGTTTTAAGCTTTTGGGTCGTGTATATAAGGCGACAGTGAAAACTGTGTTACTTTACGGTTGCGAAACTCTGCCGCTCAATACAACAAACGTGAGTCGCCTTCAGGTATGTGAACAACGAAAAGATTAGGAAGCGGATAATCGGTTGATTGCCAAGTGAGCTACTTTTTCCCGTCTAGAAGTTTGCACAGAGTTACACTGTCAGGCCACGCATTAAATATGTCACATAATCGTCCTCCACACCCAGTAGTTTTTTGCTCATGCCTTAGTTTGCTGGCGTATGCTGTGAGGTGAGTAGATTACTTGACGTAAAGAAATGAAGTCATCCACCAATGTATTGGCTACTGTAGGTCGTGTTTGTTAGTGGCGTATCGTTCTCGTTGTTTAGGACAGTTAACTGTGAAGTAAGTACACTTAACAACGCGGAGCATTAAAAGCCGTAAGGAAGCTGTCCTACTGATGACGCCTTACTTTCACTCATAACTTGTTTGTTTTCAAAGTGTAGGTACTTTGTTGTTGTACGTTTGTATATTAAACGTAGCAGATTTTAGCAATTAGGTCCCTCCCCTTCACTTCTCCATATTTCCTAGTCAGTGCATGCTATATTCCTTATGGTTTTATGGTTAAGCATCAGTGCGAATCACAGATATCTTTCCACGTATATCCAACAATGTTCGGAAACATATGGGAGGCGATTACGCTTAAGTAGTAAGTAATTCATTGGTCAAACCAAAACTAGTTAAAACCAAAAGAGTTTTCGGTTCCGCAACGTTTCTATCTTCTCACAGATCGTTTATCAAGCGATTCAAGTCAGGAAATTTACATTGTACAAGCTTCAAATGAGGCAGTCATCAACTGTCACGTGTTTGTTTGATCAACATGCGTTGTATAAACAGGCTACCGATAGGATGTATGAGTTCACGGTTCACCTGAGGTCACCGCGTAACGATCCCAGTTGCGAATACCTATAGATAGGTATTGGGTGTGTGCACGTGTGCGTTTAATCTACACGCCTGAGATTTTAAGCTACCTTGGCGTGGTGGTCAGGCTTGTGAGCTGTTTTGATCTGGCGTGCTGTACTGATTGCGACCTCGGTCGTTGCAGGTTCAACCATGTCAGACTGGCCAAAGAGGAGCAGCCAGACATAAGGCAGATGCGTCCGTTGTGAGGCGTTCGTTGTGTATGGTTTGAGTATGTTGTGTTTTGGTTCGGTTTGTTATTTTATTTTTTGCCTGATCCGATACTCTGGTTGTGCGATTGGTTTGTCTGTGCAGTATTATCTCTGTGTTAATGTGTCGAAATTCTTGGGTTGTGACTGTGAATCCTGTTTTAATTGTTTGATGCTGAGGTCTATGTGTGCGTGTGTCACATCGTGCCTTGCAATACAGGCTTTTGAACTAAAGGTTTTGGTTGAGGGTCATAATCGCTTTCCTGTCTAGGTCTGGGCGTCCTGGCAGTATCCAAGACCCATAAAAACCATTACTATGCAACATAAACCAAATACGATACTGCATCGGCCGTCGCGCAGGATAAACCGGGTCGCCCTATCTGCTGCACTTGACAGGGTGTCTAGTCGAAAATATGCTACTGCCAGACTCACCCCTAATACTGCTCCCCAATGTGAATCCTTGAGCAGATAATGCTCACTGGAGTCTCGGTAACATAACGATAAAACTGAGACACGCTCGGGGACGCAATACACTTCCCATTGGGGCATGGAATGTGCCCACGCTGCTGGATCGATGCAGCCCCACAGGAAGATCAAAACGGCGCGCCACTCTAATCACGATGGAACTGAGTCGCTATGGAATCGACGTAGCAGCTTTGAATGAGAGAAGGCTTGCGGACCAAGGTAAGTTACAGGAAGCAGGTGCCGGGTACACCTTCTACTGGATAGATTACCCGGCAGACGGTGCTCGGGAGCATGGTGTCTGTTTCGCAGTCGCTGATCGCATCAACGCTTTGATGATAGGCGAACCGCACGGCTACGGCCCTCGAATGCTGTCTATGCGCCTGCGACTCGGTCGAGGTAAGTGTGCTACATTCGCTAGTATTTATGGTCTAATTATGTGTCACACTGATGATACAAGGGACCAGTTCTATGATCAACTGTCCGCCACAGTCCGGTCGATGCCGGTGATTGATCGGCTGTTTGTTTTCGGTGACTTGAACGCTCGAGTCGGGCGCGGCTCGGTAGCTTGGCCGGGAGTCCTCGGACCCTACAGCATTGGTTCAGCCAATGGGAACGGCGATCGTCTGCTCCGCCTGTGTGCTACTCACGAGCTGGCTATCACGAACATCCTATTCCAGCTGGATGCGAGCGACATCACGACGTGGACCCATCCGCGAAGCGGTCATCACCATCTGCCTGATTACGTGATTGTGCGCAGCGCGACATTCGTGAAGTGTGTATCACGCGAGTGGTGCGCGGAGCTGTAAGTAACACAGATCATAGACCAATCACGACCAAATTGTTTATCCATGTTTGCAAACCTGTTTATCGTAGGTCCTCCGAGGGACACCAGAGGTTGAATGTAAAATGATTGGAGAACTGTGAGACGAGTGTTGTTTTTGAGTATGCCGTTGCCGCTCGTCTGCAAAGCGCTCTTGCATTGCACCACTTGCGGTTCCACTCAACCGTCACATATCTGGCATAAACCCGACAGATTAAGACTGGTAGGTGTGTAAGTGGGACCTTTGTGTTCAGCCGGCCATTGCTGATTAGCCAATCGATAGGCCAGCTTCAAAATAAAACCCTGATATCTCCAGAAATAAACAGAAAAATGCTGCAATAGTAAGATCTATATTCGGGAGAAAAGTATTGAAAATATGACGTTCAAAGCATTTCATGAAAAGAGGACATCAGATCACTCTAGAGAGGATATAGAGTAAAATCAAAATGCGAGGTTAGACTGGAAGAAAACAGAGAAAACATTCATCATACAGTACGCCAACAATGCTAAAGAAAGGAAAGCTAGAAGGCCACAGACACCCGGGTTTCTGGAAATGGGAGCAGGTAAGTTCCAAACGAAGGTAGTCGTTGGTTGATATGAGCAAGAAAAAAGTGAATATTACTGGTACAACCTATTTGACATTAACGTACTCGTTGTCTCCTGGCCGACGGTATACTATGAGTGCGCTGATGACCTACTAATCCCAAACGGTCAGCGCATTCGCGGTCGCACACATCTTAACACCAAACAGTCATGTCACCACGACTTATTGTGGTGTATTATCAGGCCGGAGGGGCGAGTATTCAAACACTCGGCGGAATGCCTCAACGCGGGAGGAGGCACGTCCACAAATCCTCAACGATCGGATGGCAAAATCAATAGTTTCTCAACAGGACCAGCAAGGTCAAAGGTGAGCCGTCACGCCAGTCGACCGGGACAAGAATGGCTACTCGCGCCGCTGACATTCAATAATGCCTTAGTTCAGTAAAACAATACGGGGTGGGTGAGGTATTGGGAACCAGTGTCAGGTAAGTGGGAAAAATTAGGGAATGTAAACGATGGGGACGAATTTTCTCAGTTCGTGGATCAACACATTTACAGCGCCCGCCAAAATTCGTCTGCATCTGGCAGACCGTTGGTAGTGCCGTACAGTTCTGGCTCCCTACCTACCTGTATTTCATATAGCTATACACACGACATACGTTGGAGACCTGAGGAGCCGTAGTGTCTAACAGTCATAACAAACAAAGGCGCCTCACGTCTCTCCTCAATTGACCTGTCTTCGTGCGAACCTCTACAGTAATGACTAGTTCGTCGGCGTCTACTTCACATTTCGTAACTAGTCCCATGGGCCACTGATCTCTACTCAGTCCATCGAATATAACACGTACAACGTCACTCATCTGAAATTACTTTGCCTCGTCAACCACCTCTGGCACACTTGCAACGATGACACATACTCATGAAACCACCTTTTCCAAAAGGTAGTCACCACAATAGTCACCACGCCTAGTGTACCTATCTACCAGATTGGATTATGGGACCAACCCAGTATTACTTTTCAAGACAAGTAGGTCATTCGGGGTTAGCGCGATGTTGTCAGGACCGTCTGCGGCAACGGAAACCAATGTTCTCTTGCTTAAGATACCCTCTACTTCAGCCAATGAAGTTAGAAGGGTTTCGCCATCGGTTCGCTGCTCTCAGTAGGTGTGATCCAAGAAGGCGGATGGCACAAGGGTTGTTTATTCGACAAACCAACACATGGGTTAAGCATTTAAACAAGACTTGGAACAAAACCACTCATTTGTACGCGGTATTCGGCCCCAGACCTTTTCGGTTGTGGCAGACGTCAATGCTCAGTTCCATTAAGTAGCAGGGACCACTATGAGCGATGCTGCACTCTGATTTTCCTTTCTGCATTTTTCCTGCGGCCTGTACGATGTCAAGATATATGCTCCGGTCCTACTACTGAATAGCCACGGCATGAGTAGTATGTTACGATCGCTCAACTCCACTGCACAGGTTGCGCTCAAAATACACCTGACAGATCAAATCAATCGCTTCCATACTCCACCCCAGTGACTGGCATACGGTGGGTTTAAGTGCCACTGAATTCCTTTTTGTAAGAGCTTGTCATTGACGAACGCGCTACCTAAGTTGCGAACCCAACCTCTAAGCTCTTTGTCAGCGGCTACAAAATTGGTACCGTTGTCAGGAAAAATAGCCTCGGGCCTACCTCTGCGCCCGGTGAATCGTGATAGGGCCATAATAAACGAGTCGGTATTAAATGAGTTGGGCTACTCCGATATGCACGGCCCGGGATTGTAAGCACGTGAATATACATCCATATCTTCTTTCGGAAGTCCTGACCCTCTTCACATAAAAGGGCTCAAAATAATCTAACCCAGCGTTCATGAACGGATGCCACGCTGGGTTCATCTTGACAGATGGTAGAGGGGCCATTAGCCGTTTACTGACTGAAACACAACGGCGACGACAGGCTAGGACGATCCAATGACTCGCCTAACCGCTGCGCCACCCTGTATGATCCAGAAGTGCCTCCTTAGCGAACACAATGCATGAGACCTTCTGGAATGATCTTCGACTTGGTGACGATATCTTATGATTAGGTCAACGATGTCATGGTGCGTAGGCAAACTTATGGGGTGCACGGTCTCGAAATTGTAAGTCGATGGCGACAGTCGACCTTGTAGTGGACAAGTGGGTATGCGCTAGACCCTCGTCCACTAACAATTTAGAGTGTCTTTCCTGAAGAGCAATCGGAACGTAGTCCCAACAGGCATGAAACTAAATAAGGCAGCAGGGTTTGGAAATAAACCGTATATTTCCAGCAGTATTTGGAAATATGATAAGTAGTTAATTCTAGCCTAGTCTGGGACCAACGGCAGCAACCAAGAGGAAAAGGAAGAGAAGC
>JTDE01001552.1:9135-29530 GCA_014338405.1 Paragonimus skrjabini miyazakii | reverse complement strand
ATGTGCACACACATATACACAGTAACTGTTTACACACCGCAAGTTAATCACACAAACACGTGACAGTTGATGACTGCCTCATTTGAAGCTTGTACAATGTAAATTTCCTGATTTGAATGGCTTGATAAAGGATCTCCGAGAAGATAAAAACGTTGCGGAACCGATAACTCTTTTGGTTTTAACTCGCTGTGGTTTAATCAAGGAATTACTTAATAATGAGCATAAGCACAACACACAATATGTTATTTCATATATGTTCTTTTTACCGTTCGGAAGCACTATGGACGATATCATCTAGGGAAGTAGAATAGACGAATGCAATAGGCCAATGTCTATCTGATTGCTCAATATCAATTTTGACCTTAACGTTGTGTCCGCAATACTGCACCTTCCATTTAATGTTAAATCAAACGCGTTCACGTTTCGGAACGCCAGTTTGGTACTGAACGAGAGATCTAGCCATCAATCCAACGCATATCCGTCTGTGATTGCTTCAGTTCCGGTTGATATGCATAGTGAATAACCCCCAATCGCTTGCATTGCACCAAGGTGCATACACACTCGGGTCTAAACGACGCAGTATAATTAAATCCTCGGTAAGAAGCACCCCCGTCCAAGAACCACTATTTGATTAAGTGCGTCGAACCAGGCGGAAGCGGCACAAAAACCTCGTTTGACGGAACCCATCAGTTTAACGGAATAAACTCAGGATGGATCACTGTGTTATGTGAAACCATCAGTGGTCAATTGTCACGCATTCCTGTGACAAACTAAAATCTCATACTCACTCAGTTGATGAACTCAGTCAACAAGTCCTGGACGTTTCTTTGAGTAGAAGGATTGACGGAAGTTTGAAACATCCCGTTTATCGTAAGACTACTTGGTCGGGCCAGTACAGTAAATTTTATAGTTTTACTAATTTAAAATACAAACGAAACCTGGTCAAATGTTTGGCGGATAGAGTCAGAAAAATCTGCTCAGCAGTTGCTTTGGAACACGAGCTACCGTTTGTGACCCGTACTCTAGAAGAGAATGGCCACCCTGACAATGTTGTGACCAAATATATGAAAGCATTTCCAGCAGCTGTTGGGAATCAAGGATTTGATAGAAACCCATGTTCATACGACTGCCATACAAAGGAGCTACGTTGGCTAAATCAATGACCCGTCGACTTAACAGTTCACTTAAGAGAACGTTCAACGCAGCCAGACCGATTATCCCATTCAACACTGACTTCTCTAAATCTGAAGTGCCGGTCCACAACTCATCTATGGTGCCACTGTAAGTCACCTGACTGACCGCGATCATCAGGTCAACATAGATCGATCGATCACTGCAATCTACAGGATACCACCGAGCCGGTCAGAACTCGTTCGCCAGCGAGTGTGTGGACTGTCTTGCCTTTAGCTGACTAATCCGATCGATATGTGGGCAGTTAACACCCAATCGGCGTCCATAAACACAAAGGTGAGATAATGCAAATTTTGACGAATACCAGGCTTCGTATGTAACCGTTTTCCGTTTTATTTTCCATTATAACTGTAACAGCCTGATGAGATTTTACGTAAAACATGTTCGCTACACTTTGTGTTCCATTAGTCATCAAACTTTTCCCCTGAATGATGCTGAACCAATGCCTACGACAACTGTGACTGCGCGGAAGACATGCAATATGTCCATTGAATTATTGACGTGGGTGACACATTTTCAATGAGAACCAAAGACCATCCAGTCAGAAAACGGAGAAACTTCAACAAATCTTGATCAGTTTCTTTTTTTTGTAGTTTTCGAAGACAGTAGCTGAAGATATTCGTAAAAATATATTCTTCCTCGTACTGTCCATTCTAATGTGATCCTGAGTTAAGACAATACAAACATGTTCTGCCAGCCGAATGTTCCCATATGTAAGTCATCGATATCAGGCACCTGCCTAAACCAGACTGGCGGCACGTCAGCCCATGAGTAATCACACTGCGATAAATCAAGAGATATTAGATAAGAACGTCAATTGACCTTCTCTCTACCTTTTAGATTGAAAGAAATTTAGATTACTTTGGTATGGGGTCCAACATCAATGTATGAATGTGCAACTGTCCGAAGGTACAGTCAATCAACGGGATAAGTTTTGTGGTTTTTAGTGCTTTAACAACTCAATACCAGTCGTAATAAAACCCCGAAATCGACCATGTACGCATCTCTACTCTGACGACTTCGACAAAGTAGCGTTGCCTTAATCATTGTGTCAAATTGAGAGCGGTCAGTTTACGTCATTTGAACACCCACACAAACCCAGAAACAGTACATCTGTCCCTCCTGGAAGGTGGCTTTCACAGAAAAAAGTAGTATAGCGAGGAAAAACAAGAGCCGATGGAATTAAAAACCATTTTGCTACAAAACCGTACCGGAAACAAACATTATCTAGCTCTCAAGGCAAGTACTCGAAGTATTGTTTGAAATTTTATTGACAAAAGAGCCTACTTCTCAGAAAAGAACCAATCGAAAATGTTCTTGACATGTGCCATTGATTTATTAAGATGCCCCCAAAAGCGGTAGTCTTTGGATGTGATCCAACTTAACTTTACCGTTAAGTGAGAAAAGGTCCGAGTATGCGGCTTCCAAGAATGCATCGTGAACTATCAGCTTAACATTGTTTCGGTCATAGTAATCGGCGCACAACACTGCAGTTCTAACAGTCGAATAGCTTATCTTAGGAAATAATTTATTGAGACGAGAAATCGCCTTATCACTAGATATCGTTTTTCAAATCTCGAGGGCATTCAGATAGCATGAACAAAACGCCAGTAGTTTATCCGCACCGTTCACCCATGAATACTATCAACGACGCAGTTTTCAAATCTGAATGTGAAGTCTTGATATTTCACAGATAAATTACTTAGAAAATAGGCGTTTTTGTGCTGACCTTCAGATCGTTCAATAGACTGCCTCTAATTGCCCTTAAACACTATACATGTAGTTACCACATCTATTATCATACGGGGCCCTTCCTTAGATCTATTATTAGCAAACCTTGCTTCTTAAATCCATGCAACAGTCCTGGAAATGATGTCTGCAGTAGTTAGCTGGTGATCAGAATATTTCACGGTAAACCTGTTCGCGACCTCCGCTGCACTTTCGCCAAGCAAGCGCTATATCGGCTGTACGATCATTGATCTAGATCGTTCTAGGCGAAACTATTGTTTGAACCAATCTACACACGTGCAACCGAATCATGAGATGTCCGTTATACTGTGTTCGTTTGTGTCGGTTTTTGCGAGGTATGGTCGCAGCTCTGTTGATTAGTGAACCATGTAGCGAAGCTTGTGGGCGTACACATCTGGCCCTGGGCGCGTGCGATGACACACCGACAATAGTCCGAAATTTACTGCACACACGAGATTAGACAGTTATCTTGGAAACAGTTTACCACATATGAATACCTTGACGGAATTTTAATGAGTCATACCTCACTGACACGAGAAGAGTCGAAAAAAGTAACAATCCAAAGTTGGGGAAAATCTGCTCCCCAAAAACGAACTGAAAACTTTTAGTTGTGAACCTCTGAATGCAAGTCAAACTGTAAATTGTACATTTTATTAAGTTTAAAAAATAAGTGTAATAAAACCATCAGTCATGCAAAAAATCACAATTTTCTGACGGGTATGGACATCCATCTGGGTGATGGTGCAACAACCAACAAGGCTTGGTTTTTCGTTTGTTGGATTCAACAGACTGTTTACTTGACTGCCTTTTTGTACTCAAATCGTCCACTACATTGGATATTTTCGCCATTTTTTCAGGTAACCATCGAATTTGCACGAAACCCCGAACAACTGTGTAGAAAAAAGAAAACAATTAAAAACTGGCCGCTACTAAGGTTACCAGTAATAGTCCTATTAGTTTTTAACTGAGGTTTCAAAGTAACTTGCCTTGAAAAGCCTGGTGATGGTTACGAAGAAGCGTTTGGAGGCCACCGTTTTGTGATTTCATGGACTCTAGTTGCTCGCGTTCCAAAACCATGGCAACCTGATTTAAAGCCAACTGACCTAAAGAGAGGAACAGTTGTTAGCAAAAGCGGGATGAGAATAATTACCACCAGTAAATACAGTACATTGGTTTGTGAATTTCATATACAGAAAGACAGTTAGGAATTTTGTATACCAATTTTACTACACACATTCGTACTTCAAAGTTATAGATGAAAACGTTTCAATCGAAAACAAATACAGATGCCTCACGGAGAATCTTATAAACAGATTTCTAATTGCTAAACAAAAGTGCGCACATAATGGATAGTGTTAAAATATAACATTCGTATTTGGCACATCATTAGTAACGAACACAGTACACTTGTGGTTAACGTTGACAATTAGCTGTCAATAACCATGTTAAAAAGAGTAAAGCCTATACTAAAAATAAACTGAAAGAAGGGAATGATAATAAAGTTTCAAAACAACAATATCTAAGTCGAGATCCCTACAACTTGGAAACAATTGACTAGGCACCGAGTGAGAGCAAGATGGTTTCCTAACTGCTTTACTTCTCAGCTTTATCGAGCGTTAGTACTTTAAGGCAATTTAGTCAAACAGTTGCAACACTTCTGCCGGCATATCCGAGTAGCTGCCGGTTAGGGACCAGATGCGTTAATTCATCCGTAAATTAGCGTCGAAACAGACCTGAAAAACTCAGTCGTAATCAAGCGAGAACACTAAGTGTCAGTAGCACGGAGCTTTAGCAATTGGTATCAGTAGAGTAAGTCTGTATGTATCCACAACATGCATAATGGTATACAAGCTCATTGTAACCCAACGATAACGCTGATAACTAGAAACTAGGAGTCAAAGTTCTCAGTAAAAGCCAACAAGAATGCTTCCCTCTCTTCCTGCGAGCAGACTGACAGTATTCCCAGTCCACACATGTGACCTAGCATAGCAGAAAACACTGAGTGAAGTGCAAGTTAGAAATGAATTTCAAAAGTGCCTACGGAATACGTGTACATCAAAGTGAAATATGATTGTGTGGGGGACTGTCAGGCAGGAAGTGCGAGCATTCCAACTCTCGGCGGAATACCCCAACACAGGGGGAGGTACGTTCAAAAACCCACGGTGAGCGGATGGAGAACGGCGTGGGCGACCGGATGAGTCATCGCTCGACCGGATCGAACCAACGGGCGAGACGTGACGGCCGAAATAGGATGGATGGCCAAATTGAAGGCGTGATTATTCCAACACTCAGGAATATCTCGACACGGCTGTATAGTACGTTCAAAGCCTACAGTAGATAGACGGAGGACAGCACGAGCGATCGGATAAGCCATCGCTGAACGAAATCGGATAAACGGACGAGGAATAGCAGGCAGAAAACCCCCGGGTAGAAGGCGCCAATCACACACCTAAACCGGGTAGAAGTGCACACGACGTGCGAGCGGAAACCGGGGGATGTTGTGGACTGGAATTGTGATTCAAAATCGCGAGCGCTCGTGTGGCATGGTAACTAGCGAGTTAGGCACTAAAGATTGTGTTTTACTGGACGCCTTTTTGCTACAATTGTAATAGTTCACTCTTAATCCGATTGTCTGGGAACGAAGTTGACCTTGGTTGGCCTCACCACGTTGAGACAGGCTGAACGAGGTTCACACGAGTACCCTTCGCCTTACGAGCCAAACCTCGTATTCACTCGGCCAAGAGTCCAGTTGTTACACTTTAGATAGAAGACGTTAACAGAAACAACTACTACAATCTAAAACATAGTAGATATGTTATTCCTTTGAGAATATGACACGATCTGTACTGATGTTGCTCACTGGTTTCCAGGTAAACGAAAATCACAATAACCGTTCTGGACTCATATCTCTCTGTATTCTAAGGCGAGTTGGCGAACAACACCAAGCATTTCCAACATGCCATGGCAACTCACAATGAATTGAATGGGTCACGCTTGTCTGAATACTCACATAAACTTCAGTATCATACACGGTAGAAATCTGATACGGCAAACAACTGTTACGTCAGAAGCAGTTCAATCAAGAAACCGGATTTTTAAACCTATAGAGCTTCTATTAGTTTAGATAGAACAAGTGGCAACAAACTATTTCGCGACACTGAGGCTGTGAATAAAATTTACAGCTTAGACTAATAACCTACAATTATGACAATCAGGGAAGTCTCCATTCTGCCCGGATTCAACGTCTTTTCACAGTGAATTCAAATAATTAGTAGAACTCATGGGATTGGAATGAACGACAGTCGTCCGCATTGTTGCGTACTGTGTTGTCCAATCGGGAAAAATTAGAACAGGAATCTGAGCAGCACTAAGCAATCTCAATTTATTGAAAAAAACAGCAGCTTTTTATAGAACAGCATTTACGACTGCTACTGAGCGACAGGCGTCCTCACGTTTGATTGGCCAGTTTGTTGATCTGTTGTTCCACGACCTTGCATCTATCAACTCGGATGCTTGAAACAGATACGCATTTAACAGCAGCTGGTCACCGTCTATGATTGGTTGGTGCCAGTTGGACCATAATTCCTTCTGTAGCAGCCTGTGCGCGAGCACCGATTGGCTGAACTTACTCCAATCAAGAAACCGCTTCAGTCCAATTTCATTACACACATCAGGAGGATTAGTGTTCAAAAACATGTACAACCAACAACAGTTGTTGTTGGCGCTGCTACGACGCTTATGACTTCTTTGACATTTGACCGATGCTCTGAATTAGCTACTCTACTTTGGAACCCCCAAAACACGAGATGGCAGTTTTTGAGAGCGATGAGCGAAAGAAGACTGACTGATATCGCCACAAATAAACCGCATATATGGTTCGGAGTAACAGCGGATCTATTTATGTACAGATTAAAAATTACCTCACCGAGTGAACAATCCCCTTAAATTGGAGATCTATTACTACGTATCGTAACCAGAGTTAGCGATTCGAACGGTCGAACTTTGCGTACACAACATCAAGTCACAGTCGGTTCGTAAAGTAGAATAATTTACATCAAGCGTGATGTGTGCGACATCGACGTATGCCACATCTCAGTTCGATCCTGTGGAATGGATATGTGAAAAGTTGAAAATGTGTCCGTTGATTCAGAGAATGGAAGCGGCTATCAATCAGCGGTGCAGTGACCCAACATTAATCAAACAGCATCATGAACAGTCCATTTGAAGACACGTTTCCAGCCTTCCTATTAAGAAGTGCTTGTTGTCAAGTGACATACAAGATCATTTTACCCTGACGTTAGTATCCTGTACAGTTTCGATGAACTCGAGTGTGTCAGGTAGACTTTAATGATAAAGCTGTTGATGAAGTGACAACAAAGGCTTAGTCAACGATTTCGCAACAGTACGGTGAGATGGAGTGTATGCAGTTTCTGGTTTCTAGCGACGAACTGAAAGTTATGTCTAACATGCTTTGTAAAAATGGCCATGAAGATTCATTTAATGAAATATGATAACTGAAACAGTTGGGTGCCAAGAAGCGATAATAAAGAAGACGCCGATTCTCACAAGTCTCTCCTATAAAGGTGATACAGTCACACAACCTCTCAATCTCCACCTACACGGTGCTCTTCGTTGAACGCTTCCAGCAGCCGTGCTCAGCTCACAGCCTACAACCTGCCCAGTTTCTGTTCACCTGTCTGAGCTGCTTGACTACGCCTAGAGCATGCTCATGTGTTTGTCCAAGTATTGCTTGCACAGAACACATTGGACGCATGATGAAGTGTACATAAGAGTAAGTGAGCACCATCCAACCTGTGCAATGGCGACGGAATCGATAACAGATACGATTATCACACCACACGGATACAAAACACAACCCAATAGACTGGTTCAAGGTCGTCTACAAACCCGCTTGGACCAATCTAATAGTGCTGTCCCGCCAAAGCTGTCCACCAAAGTGCTCCAGATCGACTTGCAACCTTGGAAACATTCACATCATGTAGTCCATCTGTGTCCACGATTCGTTCCGCGATGAAGGTCGCCAGGTAGCACACTGACATCTAGAACGTCGAAAATTGATACCTACCGGAAACAGACCATTATGAGCACAAAGCAGCAACAAACGTTCACCGGTGTCTATTCAACGAGTATCGTGAGAGTACAAGCCACTTAAATCACGCTCGTCAGGTTTTAGTCTACCTACTTGAGCGTTCAAGTCTACATTCACTACTACAATGTTCATGCTCCGCGCGGTGTGTAGAGGGGTAGTGAGCTGGTGATAAAAATAATCGCTGATTATGTCTAGACTACAGTCTGTTGGGATTTATGTCGCAACAACAAACAGTGTGGTGAACATCTCTCAATGCTCTAGCAGTACCTTCGAGTCTGACAGCACAAAGACAGCTGTTGACGGGTATCCAGTCAAGCAGCTCTATCTCTGCATAGATGCTTAGGGAAATTTCAACAACGACTTGGTCAGTAGCTCGAGCCACAGTCTCCAGACAAGCATACAGTGTACCTGCATGATGAAGCGGCTGACAGAGGTCGAAGATGCAGCATTCAACTAGATTCCTGAAGTCGTGTTTCAGTAAGACAACAGATATCGATGGTGAGAGTCCCCAAAGTAAGAGCAAGAGCTACCCGTCGATCTATCTGCGTAAGTGTCCGAACATTATAGGTGGCAAGCTTAAATGGTATTCCGAGTGAGAGTAGGAGTTTTTGTCCTTCGGATAAAGGTACCTTGATGTTTGACATATTATAATTCTGGCTATGATTTCCGTCGCGAGCAGCAAATGAGGCAAGCCCCTGGTTTGTATCTGAAAACGGAAGTGGGAATCACCAAGTAATGAGTAAAAAGGAGAAAATAAAACTGATCGGTTTGGTGTAGAAGAATGTGACGAAAGCAAAGCCGGTCGCCGACACCTTAGACAGATTTACGATTAGAGCAAAAGACAAAATTCATAAGAAATATTCGTTCATAGATCCGGTTGTGGAGGCAGAATACTCTTCGGTTGATCATACCAAAGAAGTGGGTCAGCTTGAGAGGCCTCACCCGGAGTCTTTGATTTAGAAGAAATTTAACCCACAGAGCAGCAAGGCGAAAGACGGAGTTCGTAGTCTATTTGGAGCCCGATAAACAGGAATGATTCGGTTCATATGCTCTTTAGATCGAATTTATTCATATGGCAAGTTCGAAGCACTTTCCAGGAGGTTGCAACCGAAGTAACGCAGTAGTTTTAAGACTCGTTGACGAATGTAGATCTAGTGTAGTGGATCTGTCTAACCAAGGAGTCAAAGACTGATAGCGCTGTTGCGACGCTTGCTTCCTGTTGCCAGGAGCGACTGACCAATCAATTGTGAATCCACCATGTTCCTGCAGTAATACGGTTCATAATCCGTGACCTCTGCTTACTTCGCAGCTAACCCTCGCATGGAAGACGGTTCCCCAATCCCAGCCAGGGAAAGCGCCCCGTGGCATTCAGCTAGCTCACCCATCTAGCCGGATGCCGGGTTTCAATAGGTACATCGATCTCGATACTTACTACGGCTGGTTGATTACACAAATACAACAAAGTCGAGTTGCAGACATACATGCAAACAAGCCGGTAACTTAGCTGTAATTTTTTCCATTAACATTTCGTTTGACACGCGATACTAAGGTGGACTTGAAACGTAGTAATAAATACCCACTATTCACTGCCCCCATTCTATGTTTGATTATATTATATTATTATATTAGGGATAAGTAGCAGGAGATTTTGGTTGACATAAGTCGAACAACACCAGCAGCCGGTTGTGACCTTCGCATTCCCATATACACTTCAGCCAACACCCCTCGAACAGGAGCGCTATACTCAGGTTTCGCTCCTGTTAGAACTTGTCAGCAGTGCACATCCTTGTCACAACGAGGTCTGAAATCCGGCCACGCTGTTAAGAGGCAACCATGTGGACCACTGTGTGATCTACTTCGCATTAGGCACGACCAACGTATCATATGCAAAAGCTCAGCAATGTTCGATTGAGAGTATATGTAGAAATATGTACCTTATATAATATATACATATCACATACTATATAATAGGATACATGTATTCAGAGAGAAAATGGATTAGGATAACCCAAATAAATAAAAAATACTCCGCACAGGTTCCGTTAATTCTGTGCCGTAAATGACAGTATCCTTTGCCGCTTTCTCCAGTTGGAGAAACATGTTGAGTCGGTAAAGACAAGCTTCATTGTCAACTGTTTTATAAGTGAATACCAGGTCAATGGTAAGGCAAAGTCCAGCTTTGGTATACTCACCTCCGGGGTTCCACCAACGACCGTCCACTGTTTTGATGAAACCTGTAGGTGAAACAAACAGACCCTTCGATTTTAGGTGTTTCGAATCTGGCTCCATTTCCAGTAGCTTTGCAAAGATCATGTTGCAAACAGCATGTTTTATATCACCTGGAACCCGTGTACAGTTCAGAATGGGCTCGTGGTTACCGCGTGCTACGAAAAAGGGAACAGTTGCAGCTTGCTTTTCACGGGCAACGGCATCTGCAATTTGCGATAAGCGAAGAGTCTGATCGGTTGACAGTAGATTTCTGCCTACAAGACAGATCTAGGCAAAAAAAGTCACAAATAAAGAAAATGCAACAACAAGAGTTTAATTCCTCAAGCAAGGTCTGCAAATAGAGTCTAAAAAAGTAACTGTCGAGCAATCGGCCTGAACGGTGTTGGTGCAAAATGAAACATGGTGTACACGTAAACGAAAGAGTCTCAATGGAATTTGTATTCTGTTCAAAAAACACTGGCATACCTTAGGCAAATCTAAAATTATCAATATTAAGAACGAATTTAAAATAGGAAGTCAGAAGTAGTATTACGAGTTGATATCGCAAGGTTCAATGGACGTTGTGAAGTCCGACGATACAATCAAAAACCACATATATGGCTGGCAGCATCCAACTCCGATTAGCCTGTTGAAGTAACCAAGGCTAAAGGATGCTGACGCAAATACTCAACACAGATGGCATGCGTTGCACTACCTGTGGTTCCATTCACACACAAAATTTCTAGTGTAAACCAGAAGGTATAGGGCCAGGATGCGTGCGGGTAAAAACCTTGGTCGTTTAGGTGGGCAATGTTGGTTATCCCGATGATAGGCTAATATGACAATGAAACACTTATCTCTCGAAAACAAAACAAGATGGACTTCAATGTTAAGATGTAGGCTGAGAAGATATTTAGTATGTAAGTCAACAAGCAGTTTAGTATGAGAGCACGTATTATCATATTCTATGTATTGGGGAGATGGGAAACAAAAATTTGAAGTCCGACTAAAAACAAACAAGACATTCATCATATAATGCATCAAGCTGGGGGGAAAAGTTGGAAGGCAATTATGACCCAGGATTCTGGAAAGCAGGGCGGAAGATTTAACAAACAACGGTGATAGTAGATTGACACGAACGAAAAACAGCTTACTTGTGCTTACTGTACTCATCATACCTTCGCAGGTGGTGTAATATGGGTACGTTGATGATTTAACGATTCGAGACGGCCAGCGCATTCACAGCCGTATTCACCGCAACGTCATACAGTTACGTCACCATGATCTATGACATCCACAATTCTTTTGCGTCCCGCGCCCTCGAATTCACGACCCCGCAACTATCGCTCACTGAACTTTCGGACTCCCGTCCGAATCGTAGTTCTCCAGACTGTTCGGTTCAAGTCTAAGTCCTCCCACACACATCAATGCGCAACGGTTATCAGAAAAATATGAAACTGATGAACAAATCCAGCAAGGTGGATAGCTGTCTTCAGTCCATGAGGGAAAGTACAGAACAGCTAAGGAAAGTAACTCACATACCTCCTGCAACCCAAGTTACCATGACCTCTTCATCCAGTAGATAAGTATCTAGGCCACCATTTTGACGCTTGCTCACAAGTAAATTCCACTGCTGGTCACTGGGTCAAGTTGCTTGGTAACCGGATAGTATGTGATTGCGTGTATACTTGCAGTCTTGACTAATTGGGCACGCTCACTTGCATTAAAGGTAAATCCCAACAAACGATGTAACATGATACCCTTGGCGGGCAATTATGTATCTCACGCGACTACTGTCCTAGCACACGTTCTGTTGTATGCGTTTTGAGACTACCCGTGGGTAAAGCCTCAACAGCGCAACTTTCTGCTCTGGTAAATGGCTATGTTCCATGAAACTTAAGCAGAAGCCTTTGTGGTTAGCAGACGTGCTTATCTCAGCCTTGCGCACAGAAGTAGTGTTGAAACAAAATTAAGAGATGAACTTTCTCGCAAGTATGCGTAAAAAGTGTAATTTATGAACGAACGTTTGTCATCATGCTACTACGAGGGTAGTGGGAGGCGAATATCATATCCCAATGCGGAACCACTATTTGGCGGGCATTCTAATATATTCAACCTGTTTTTTCTAGCTCTATTTTAAACTGTTACACAGCATATATACCATATATACTAATGAGAGACTTCTTCGAAGATTAGCTCGCCAATATGGTTTGCAAAAATATATGATGAAGGGCATCGTCCAGTAACCTAAGGTCAGAGTTTTGAGACAGCAGCACACCGGCAGCCCAAAAACGATCGCAACAATCGATCTGAAACAGTCAATCAAATGAGCACGCAAGTTTGATAATAGTATTAAGGTGGCAAAAGATACGAAGATACAAAAGGATTAATGGTTAAAAAAAAGTACATTAAAGCTGCATGTTGCACACAGTCGGAAGGTGTGTTCAGTCAAAAATACCTCGTGGGGGGGGGAGCGAGGAAAGGGCAAAAATATTAGGTACCACTGGGATGATGAATAAGAGCTTGACATACAACGCACAGGTTGCTAGTTAAACTCTACTGCGTTTATTATCGCTCTCTACAACTTACCAGCTAAAACCAGGAGGGAATCTGTAAAGCTAGAGTACCAGTTTGACAATGGTCATTCGACGATGTGATGTACAGAATGCGCGGCAAAACTGCGAACAATACATAGAATGCCTTAGTTTACCAGTGCATTTGATTGACGTGGTTATAGGATTCCAAGAACGGACAACGCCAAGGCTGCAAACGCACTGAACATAGCAAAAGCTTGAGAAAACGTCAGTCAAACTGCTTTAAGAATGGCTTATTCTACACCCTTCCCAAAGACAGATAATAATGATGACACGATTAAAACAAGACAAAAATAGAACGCACTCGTTTTGTTGATGGTATTCTTAGCACATCGATCTCCGAAGAAAGTCCACAAACACGGAAAAGTCCACGTAAATAGGCAAGATACAGACGATAGCGACTTTGTACATCGGCAGATGTGTTCGAATCACATCGGGTCTCTATTCCTGACGTAGTGTGGAGGAAGCTGTTGTATTTTCCATAGAGACCAAAAGGACAACATGGAAGCACAAAAACTCTGCATGAAGGACCGGACCTGGCAGCCAAGATAGGTAACCAGGGCGTCAGTTCGTCACTATGATTCCCAATTAGCCACGTAGCATTAGGAAATCCTGGGCAGCATTCAGCATCCAAAGTACTTTCCTAGAGGCAAAAATGAGCATGGCTAAACAAGATGAAAACGTAGAAACTGAACAAGTTGTTTTTATGTTTTTACATGGCTCCTATGACGGTTGTTGTACTTTAACACACAACTCTTGTTGTGAACTACTGAACAGTAAAACGCAATATAACGAAACGGCAACTCCAAAACAAATACACCCGTCAAAACAAAACTAAACATTTCCCTTGGATCAACCAACTGAGCACTGGGTCAAGTTGCTTGGTAACCGGTCTGTATGCATTTGCTTGTACACTTGCAGCGGTGATACACACTCAATCGATCAGTCTGCCTCCCACGCAATATACCAAACAATTGCAGTTGCAATGACGTCTACATAGACAGGACAGATCGGCGTTTGCATCAACGTATGGCGGAGCACACTCCTAAGTGGTTATCAACTGCAATATCAAAAAACGACCTACTGACTGTAACAAGCTCGAAGACCCCGGCTTCATCGATCGCCAAACATTTCTTAGCAACCGGTCACCTAGATGACCCTGTCAAATCGTTCAAGATATTGTTACGTAATCGTAACCCGAAACTGTTAGCGAAGCAATGCTAATCAGACAACATCGACCAGTTTAGTGTGCACAGAAGGCACTGACGCGATCAATCTTCTTACCGTGGAATTGATTGAACTATTAGCGCGTGAAAGATCAGAACTATGTGGCTGGTTCGTTCAATTGTTGTTGCTATACGCAGTTTGTATAAAACTTGCTGGTTTTACGTTGGTGACTGAGGAGAGTAAATCGAAATGTTAACATCTCGCAATATGTCTTCTCTCTGTTTCGACCAACTGGTCAACATTAGTGGGGCGCTCACATCGTTTGTTCTGGTTCTGTTATCTAACTGGAAAATGTCAAATGACGCATCTTACTTATGGCTGAAGTAGTCGCAATCCGATTGCATCACTTGAATTTAAGCGCCTAAAATTAATTTGTTGAGATGTCGGTCTCCAATGGCTGAGCGAGACCGTCCGGCTCAATAGATATTTAACCAACTGATTGACACTGAGTACTTAGGGTCTATCTCGCCTGTAGTCAGAAAAGACCAGTAGCACAGTTGCTTAAATATCCTGACACATGAAAAAAACTTCGTATCGCGAAAGGAAACGTTTCTAGACGTGTCGGATATAAGAAGGTCCGATAAAATTTCCCAGTGAAACTATTACTTATGGTCGTTCTTCCGTTTAACAGTAGTCAACCAGCCTACTAAAGAGGTTCATAAAAGTATTTATCGGAGGGTCCACAAGAACATAACATGCTGAAACAAAAAAACGAATAACACCAAACTTTCACGGGTGTCCAGGTAGAGCACAAGCCGCACAGAACGCATTGCTCAGCCTTGTTAAACACGTAAAGTCCAGTCCACACGCATCGACCAAGATACTGGCGGTCAAGGGTTCTATCTAACGTGCTTTCACTGCGCCAATTTCTATCCTATCCGAAAAATATCTTCCCCATTCCCAACATAATGCAAAGCTTACATTTTCCTCTACTGCTCCATAGGTCGCACCAGACCAAAGTAATGCTTGTATTGACAGATCTCTCAAGATTTTGCTGTCATCCATCGATTCTTCACATAACTCTCTAAAATTGCGAACCATGTTAAAGTTTGCCAGTTATACCGTACGAGCACACCTCCTCTGGCCAACTGGTTGCAGTCGCTCGCATACTACACCTACACCAATATTACTCTAATGCTCGCACCCAGAATTCTAGCATCACCACTCATCAAAAAAAGTGTTTACGGCTTTTGTATCAGGTAATCCTGTGGTCTCCACTGCTGGATTAGCTGGTGTTTGGGTTGTACCACGCGAAAAGACTATATCTCCACTTCGAAGCTGGGTCCCAGTGAGCAGCCAATTTTGTGCCAACCGTTTAGAAGGTTCATAAAAAGTGAACAGACATCGAACAAACAGGCGGCATCTGCTAACGCTTCAAATGATTGTAGCCCGGAAAACACTGAGACTTTTCTCGAGAGGAAAAATTACCAAATATCGTGAAATACACTAGTAGTGTGAGTGCTTAAATTGGTCGTATATGAGTTAACGAATGTCGATTAGGTATACACCGCTCTTCAGATGCCTACCGAGCGTCTATTGCACATGTGTGCAGACAATTGTTCGCACTTGATGAATACCAATTATCACAGTAATAATCGTCGCTGTGCAACGTTGAATCCCTTCAGACAGCTGAGCTGATCACTCCGCAGACAATCCGAGCTATGCTATCGTTGAGATTATTACTTCATCGGGTCTACATTGATACTACCTCGGCTACTGTTGCACTTTAAACCATAAATAGATGGCGAGTGACAAACATCACTTGATCTTCATCATATGAAATTACGTGTGGCCTGTGTGCGCCAAGTTTCACCTCATTTTACTTGCACAACGCGATATGTACATTCTGCCAAACAAATCAGTGGTAGGGTTCGGACAAGAAGCATAGGATAGAATAGGACGTTCTCACTACACAGTTAAATCAGGACAGGTAACGCAGTATACGGAGAAACTGTGTTTATTTGCCAGAAACAATGACAAGTATACCAAACAGCTTAGATATATAAATTAGCATTGGGCAGATAATGTCCTGTGTTTCTAGATGGCCGCATACAACGTGAATTTGACAAGATATTCGAACGTCGAATACGTAATAAACACATATGATCTTGTCAGTTTCTTCACTTTTAATTTAGTGCCAATTCAATACAAAAGGATTTGCTCGAACAAATTTCCACAAGGTCCAATGAATTCGTTCGAAGGGAAGTCTGTCGAAAAAAACCGAACAAATACGGACCACTTTGGGGACAAATGAACCCCTTACTGCTTACACAGACTAAACACAAGTCCAAACAGAATCGCCCATGCGAACTCTCTTCATAGGAGTTGACGGCGGTTATCGAGAACAGTGTTATGCACTTTCAACTAAGGTCAAACTGATCTGCTGTTCATTATCACCTACATATCGGTTCCATCCTTTAACAGGCCAGTTCTTTTGCATACCAGAAAAGAATGTATTCACAAATTCAGAGGTAGATGTTTCGTCACGTAAAATGGTAGGGCAGAGAGGATGGTACATAATCCATTCAGGAAACACTCGCTTATGCGTAAGAACTGAGCTTGAATGTAACATGACACAATCGAATGCGAAATCAACAACAGACTGCAAACGGTCAACATTTACTAATATGTCCAGCTCAAACTTGGATGAGGGGTTTCGCATTCACTACGCAACGAAGAATCAGAGATGCCTTGTGTTACAAAAGCGGAAACAATCAGGAGATCCTCTTGAAGTAGTCTGCCTCCTAGACCATTTGGTGGACCTCATGTCACACGGTAGGAAGAGTGAATGAGTCCAAGTGTTTGGTCTTTTGGCTGAGTTGACAAAGCATATGACGAGTCGGCATATGCGGGTCCTGTTGTTGGCGCAAACTCTATCGAAGCTCAGATGCTTCACGATCACGTCCCACTTAAAACCAAAAAATGCCAACTTTTCCAAATGCCTCACGATTCGTTTACCTTGAGAGTAAAATGATCACGGTAAACTAGGTATGAACCTTCAAAGTTTTCTGTCAGTCGTACAATGTCCGCCTGCTATAATAAAAACATGTATTGCAGTATGTACTTGATTAGATATAGCCAAATTCAAAAAGATGAACAGTGCGATATGACATCTTGGACTTGTGTTTCAAAAAGTCGTTTGATAATATATTCTAGTAAGGAGTTGAAGCGTCAAAACAAATTGTTCACTACCCATTGGTCTATACACGTATGACGTGGATACTCACCGTTAAATGTTGCCGAACAAAAGTAGGATAGATGTTCCAAATTGCTCTAGTACGGCAATCCACACCTGCACCGTTGAACTGAAGGATCAAGAAAAGCAGAGAAGACATACCCCTTCACTGAGTAGAATGTACACCAGCAATCCATTGCCACATCCGACATCAACGAAATAAACGGGTACATCGCTAGCTTTCCTCCATAAACACTATAAACGATAAGAATCAAAACAAAAGAAAACTACACAATCAAATAGGCAGCTATTCCCAGGTCTTCGTGAATAAATTTTAGGGGATCCGTTTTTTCACACCAATGCTGTAGAAGATTTGGTCAAAGTGAGTTAAAATTACCTGAATGATGTATTTAGCATGTTTGTTTTTCAAACTGTTATAAACGACCTGATAAACAGCAACGTCGACTAGACACAATGAAGGTGTCAGGGTTTTACAACTCAGTGAAAACCACCGATTTAGTTTGCGAGGAAGTTCAGTCTGGATCCAATCGACCGTTAGCAAGCACGCTTTGTTACTGTGTAAAACTTTCGCAGAAATTGCTTTGCCGCTGTAATGAATGTAGAATGCGACCTGAAACTGACTCGTCAAACTGCACGATGTAACTAAGGTAGTCAGAAGTAAAGTGGAACTGAGAGTCAGATTGGACGATCTGTTCACTGAAATTTTGGAAATTTGTCGGCGATCTAGGAATCACTACACGATTCCAGTGGACACCATCGGGTGCACGAGATACTGTTGCCCCAAATATTTTTCGGTTAACAACGTGCGGTTTATTGATCCAAACTTCTACAGTGGAAGTAAACCGCTCCAAAGACATTAATGATCAGAAACCCTGAAGTTCGAGCAACGGAAATGATTCAAACATGCGACAAAATACGTAAGGAATATGTACCAAAACATAATTGTGAGGAACAAATCCTCAAGTATGCACAAAAAGATTAGGTCAAATTCAGTTAAAGTGAAAATGTTGTGACTACGAGGTGTTGTTCATTACCTTTGACGTATAACGTCAAGTGTTAGGAGACTGATACTGTCAGGCTGCCCAAGCCTAAACAGGAGCAGTCGCCACAACCGAGGTTTTCACTCACAATCGTACAGCTAGTAGAAGGATGTTGCTACCACCGAGCAGCCGCGAGCTCATCTGCATCTACAGATATGATCTGGAATTGGAGTCGATTTCTACAAGGATAATCTTGTGGATAAATAAATAAGCGAATCAAACAGATAGACAATAAAAATGGAAGAAATAGAAAACCAGGATGGATGTGGTGTTAAGAGGAACACAAATTACCCCACCACCAGCACCAATTAGTTCAGTTTTACACGATTGCCGATAACGTGTCCAACCGCAGGCGAGCACCCTCATTAGGACTCTGTCTAGAAGAATGACTACGCTCCGCAAAATTAAGCCGTGACATCAGTCTTTATCTTCAAAACTTACTTCGTGCACTGACTGCCTGGTTACTGCTTTCAGCTTACCCCCAGCTCGTGCAAAAGGCACGGCAAGCGATGGATGCACACAAATCACTGGTAATTACACCGCCATTTTTAAACGTGCTTCTCGTCAACATTGTGAATTATCGCGTAGTTCTCAACTTGAAATGCATCAGCGCTCCAATAAAGTGGAGTGGTCATAACCTAGAGAGCCTGCGACACATCATCGTCTGACCTCCAAAACAGTTTTCTCGAGCGCAAACGATGGTACTGGATACGTTGCGTGGCAGAAAGGCTGAAATTACGGGCAGTATGTACTTTAAATAGCAACTGCCCTTTTGATAATGGGATTGCCGACAGTCAAATTTTAGAACTTTCTCAAAAACACGTCAAATGCTTGCGGCGATTACCGAACCATCAACCTACTTGAGAAAGTGACAGGAGTAGACAACGCTAGTTGGGCGACGAACATGCAGATGCATCTGCTGTTCGGGAAATCCAGGTCTTCCAGAGATACGGCGACACGGAACGCACAAACTCATCGTAAACTCAACCAATAACGGATAACAAAGCGTTTTCAAGACGTCATATATGATAAGGGTTGATGAGCTCCTTCGTCAGCAATACTAGAAGGGAGGTTGAACAGTCAATAAATAGGCTGGTCTACCTGTAACAAGCTAAGTAGGGTTGGGACCAAGTGAACTTTGAAACAACGCGCCTTGTCAGTAATCTCCGTTCCTGAAGGAAAATCAGTGCGGCAGGTACTTCGTGTGAGTATCATAAAGAAACTGGTATCAAAGTCAGCATGTTGGCTCAACCAGTTGGAGTCTGAAAGATGCTGGGTGTCACCGATTGGAGACCATGTGGAAGGTGACGGCGAGCCGGAGTTAGTTGTGTACATGATGTTGTGTTTACTGTCGTGCCAGCTAGTATTATGAAAATTTCTCTTTGAAAACGCCTATTGTCACAAAACGAACGAAAAATGTAAAGACCAAATGCGGCGGAGAACTGACAAGATTCCTAGTTCTATTAAATAATCGTTGTGTACCTCGTTTCAAGTTTCTGTCTAACCATTTTTGGTAACTGCTTTCGCATCAAGATCACCGGTTGACACTTCATAATAAAACTAACAGTAATTGTAATAGTCGTTCAAATTTCTTCTTTATTCGCCACTCACTCCTATTTTGTAAGTATTGTGATTGATGACTCAATTATGCCCAGATGAAAGTCACTTTGGCCGCCATCTTGAATTTGGACACTTTTATTCAAATTCGACCATTAACGACCTCCTATCTGGTGGAAGACTGACTGATCTTGATTATGCTGACGATAACGTGTTGCTGTTTGACAACTTTCAGGCGGCACAAGCAACGCTAAACGCTATTTCACGTTCTGCTAAGTACTTCGGAATGAGCTTTGCAACTTCAAAATGCGAAGTGCTTCTGCAAGATTGCTGTGATTACCTAGATTTAACGTTAGATAACGAAGCCATGGAGGTTGTTAGCCGCTTTGTATACCTGGGAAGCTTCATTAGCGATGGTGGCGGAGATGTAGGGAATGAAGTAAAAGCGCGTATTCCCAGGGCTAGGGTGGTGTTCACTAATCTGAGAAACCTGTGGCGACAGAGAGGTATTTCTCTAAAACTT